>JAPYYZ010007280.1:0-13331 GCA_030522705.1 Eretmocerus eremicus | reverse complement strand
TCAGCAACGTTTAAGAAATCTTGTAGAAAATATTGATACGTATGGGGAAGTGTTGGACTATTTACGTGCTATTGCGCATAATATTATTTTTTGAATCTTCATTTTTTAATACTCTTTTCTCAGAAAATTTTCTATTTCTTGATCCTGTCCTTAACATTCATTTCTGAAGACGCTTATTTTCTTGTATATACATATATTAAATGGCTTAGTCACGTTTATTCTTTCGAATTATTATTCGGTACATAAAACGTTCGGGAAAATCATCATTCGGGAAATAAAACGTTCGTGAAAAAGACCATTCGGGAAATAAAACATTCGGGAATTTTCTTATTCGGGTATTGGCCCATTCGGGAAAATGACCATTCGGGATTTGGTATTCGGGAAAATGAACGTGAATCATCGCATCAGACAGCGATTGAAAAACTTTTCACCATCTTTTGAATTTGCATGTATAGGGGCCCGATATAAAACTCACATGTAAAGAGTCGACCTGTGGATCACGGATAAAAGGTATATCCATGATCATATCAGAATTTGTTCTCTTTCGGAAAGCAAAACAGTGGAACCCAAAAAAACGTCAAGAGAATACCATGCTGATCTGCCGTGGACGCACGTCCTCACGTAGGCCCAAAATCAACGTCAACGTCAGCGGATAAGCCGATATTCATGGAGTCATTGAAATATGCGCATCCCTCTCCCAAACTTTGGCATTCAACGACGCGGAAACGAGATCATATGTACCACCCAAATCACGTGATGACATATCTAGGAAATACTAGAAATTATATTCCCATATATCATTAGGTAAAGATTTTACGCGATAATGTCACACAATATCACCGGATAGTATTAAAAAGTATCACTACGTCATTTTTTTGACCGGAACCGCGTATAGCTACGTAAAATTGAAAAAGCACTGACGAAAGCTTTTGTTGCACGGCAAATCATCACATACTTCGAAGGGCATGGCCTCCGAGCGAAAACTTCCCAGAAGCCGAGATGTGCCTTTTTTGAGCACTCCTGTGACAAGTCCTTTTGTTGCACGGAGAAATAATGAACTTGTATTAACTACTCGCGCAAAAAGTGCTCTCGTTATTTTCTCACGCGTCAAGTGCTTTTGTGAACAGGAGGTGTCGATACAGAATCGTGGGCTGATGAGATAAATGATATGCCTCACCTTCCTAGATGAGGTTGTACATGCTCTTGATTCTCCCACATCTACAATCTGTTCTCCTTGGCATTTTATACTTCCCGAGGAACTGGATTGATTAGCGTGCTCAAACTTTGACGGTATACGTGATTGCATTGTGACGGATTCATCCGAAAATCCCTTCCTTCCTTCGAAGATCTTTCCACTCGCGATAGCCCTAATTTCTCCTCCGCTCCTCTCCTTGAGGTCTTCAAACTTTTGATGATAGTGCCAATCATCAGTTTGCTCATGACGATATTCGCTATCGGAGAACCTAGTCAACTTCTTCACATTTGAAGAGATAATCTGCTCAGATGGATGCACATTGTCGACTAGAAATGCTATTTGTTGTGGTTCATCATCCGCTTTCACCTGTATTTTAGTTGTAGCTGATGTGAGAGTTTCTTTATCGATACGATGAGTCTCCACGCGAGAGAGTTCTTCTATTCTATGTTCTTGAGGCTGATCATGAACGAAGATGTTCGTATTCATCGTATCAATAGGCGTACCTATGATCTCAGCAATATTTGATGTACTTGAATCTATTTCCCCGATACACATCTCACTTGATGGCGAATTTGATGATAAATTTGAATCATCAGAATTTTTCAAATTCAACGGAGCTGTCGATGTAGTGGCTTGACCATGTAACTTAGACTCTTCCGAGGCATTACCGGATCCCGAACCTATTTCCGACGTTGGAGGACCATCCGTAATCTCCTTCTTGATCAAGTCCTCGATATCACCAATGATTTCGTTGATCTCATCTTTATCTATTGCCAAATTTTTCGTTTCAGTCTCATAATCAGGATCAGAATTGTGGTCAGATTTCTTTGCCTCACATTCATCTTTTCCTGTGGGTTGGTCACTGACAGTACTGTATTCTTCACAATATTGGGTTTCAACTAGTTCTGTACGCCCTGGTTGTTCTAGACATGTAGCGGTATTATTGTAGTCCATTGAAGTTGAACTGTTCTGTGAATCACGATGAACCATCCCTTGAATTTCGGGGGACGATGTCGCCAATAATTTGGTTAAGGTAGAAGCATTATGTGGGAGGTGGGTTTGAATCGATTGAGGGTCATCGTCCAGATTCGATTCAACGCTCAAGCTCGTTTGCATCGCCGATTGTGCAATACTATTTCTTGTTTCGACAGCTGAACTCAGATCTATGGATGAATTTGGTTCTGTAACTGATATGTGAAGAGCTTCTGCTGGATGAGATGATTTCGATGAATTTGGTGGGAGAACGTTAGTGCGACTAATATGGTTCTTTTCGTTGTTTTGATCCCTAAATCTAGGATAATTTTCTTGATCGGTATCACGTGTAGACTCCTTACCTGAAGTATCTGTGATCTGTGGGGGCTCTTTACTAAACTCTTGATCATGAAACCGAGATAAATCAATATTCTGTTTGGGTAGAGTACTTTCTTCTTCGATCGCAAACCACATTTTTCGTAGTTTTTCATTAGAGATTGTCCCATTCTTCAACAGACTCCATTCATTCTTCAGATGGAGATACTCATCTCTGTGTATCTTCAAGATTCTCGATAATTCAGATATTCGATCTTGGGTAAGTCGTCTGACTATAGACTCGCCACTAGTGAGCCCACTCTCGCGTTTCTTCCTTCTTGGAATGTCAAAATTCTCAATAATATGAGCGTATTGTTGAGCACAAGACCGCTGAGAGAACCACTCAGAAGGGCGGGTACAATCGTGATCAGCTATAGGCTTGATGGAGCGAGACACACTCATCCAATTCTGATCACCTGATTTCAGAACGCTTGATGCGAGGCATAATTGTTCTCTTATACTCCAAGAATCCATAGGAACTCGTTCCGATTTCAATCCTAGGATCAGTGGTTTTGATTAGTGCGCAAAAAACGATTCAATTGTAGGGATGAGTTCATTGTCGGAGCGAGGTTCATGCACGTGTGGGCAATAGAAGGAGTATGGTGCAAATTTTTCTATAAGGGTTTTTTTTTTTTTTTTATTCACGCAGTTTCAATCTCTAATGAGATTATTCTGCTATCCTATAAGGGTTCTCTCAGAAGTCAGTTGAGAAACTCAGACACCATTCGGACCAGAAATTATCCCCATGCAGTGATATCGGGATTATTCCTTCTTATTTCTTTTATCAAGTAGTTTGAAGAAGTTTTGGAACACAGTAGTGCTATTCAGTGTCCGCGGATCATTCCTCGACATCACTCAGACAATGATTGATTATAACTCAGATATCGTCCGGGAGTTTCAGGAGATGGCAAAGATCACTGAAACACCCGGAACATTAGGCATTTTGAGTCAGGAATCGAATTGTCAGATGATATTTTGGAGAACTTTCCACCATCATATCGGGATAGTCCTAGTGGGATTTCACACATCTATGTAGGTATACGCGCAAGCCACAGTTCAACATTGGCAGCATAGGAAGGAGTCGACATTTGATGGAATAGGCCGACTCGTGGGTGAAACCTCGTGGGCCGGGTGTAAACAAAATGTTCCTTGTGCAATAATGTTCACGATGAATCACTTCTGGATGCCGAGAAAAATTATTGGAAATTGGAAAAAGGAGTGAGAAGAAAAGGAGTCGGCGGGTCTCTGCTCCTGCTCTCGCCAGTCGCGCATGCTCGCGTCTGCTTTCCACGCACTCAAACAGTAACATGACCCTATCGAGTCCACTCGTCCATATCACGAGCGAGGCAAAAACTAGCTAGTTCTGACGGCAAGCAATGACATCCACTGAAAGTACAGACGCTTGGGCTAATTATACTCTGACAGGGACAAGTTATTAAGTATCTGATCTGAGCAGATCGTGATCTTCATGTACTGGTGTGACCGCGAATAGGCCTCGAAGCAGCAGACGCAACAGAATGCGGAATGTGCGCCGGAGAGATGCATAAGTGTACAATGGGAGTAGAAACCTTGTCACATCACACTTCTCGCACCTTTATTCAACGGATCAAGACTTTTTTCGGCATCCAGAAGTGATTCATCGTGTGCATCATTGCATAAGGAACATTTCGATCATATTCGATCCACAAGCTTTCACCCACAACTCAATATATCTCATCAAATTCTGACTTCTTCCTATGCTGCCAATGTTGGAGCGTGGTTTGGTCGTGTAGCTGTGTAGATGTGTGAAGTCCCAATATCTCTCCTTGAGGTCTCTCTCGCAACAGCACCTCGCTGGCAGGGTAAATGAAGGAAGTGGTATAAATTGTGTGCGAGGGTAAAGATTCTATGAGGGGAAGTACCACCCTAATTTTTCAGTCCGGCTCAAAAAATTGTAGGGTTCTGAAGATTCATATTCATATGCGTGATTTTGCTGAATTTTTGAAATATTGCATAAAAGATTTTATCGTATAACACACACCCTAGTGATGGGTTTTTTTGTTGTAGATGCCGGGAAGATTGATGAAAAGTTTGCATGAATTATTTTGTGAAAATCGGTTCTTCGTAAACGAGCGAACATCATCCAATTCAATTCCAAATGGACGCTGTATCTCCCTTTACTCCGGGCACTTTCATTGGCCTCAAAAACTACTTTTAAAAGACTCAGACATCCTATTAGGAATCACCGCTGTAGACGGAGTTGCACGTGTTCAGGCGCAACCTCGAGAAAACATGGCGTCGAGGAGGGTACTGAAATGCATTGAGAGCATAGGGATCACCGCTCAAACTTGCTCAAACTTGTCTGGACATGTGCCCGCTGATTGATTCAGTATATCTACCGGTACCTTACTAGATTCTGAGATGATTGGTAGTGTAATTTGGACGATCAAGCCCCCAAAGTATCTCAATTAGAAAGAATCGAGAAGTCTTCCATATAACCCAATGCTATGCAGTACCCTCACCGTCGGCATGTGTTCTTCAAGTAGCGCCTGAACACGCGCAACACCGGATACACTAGTGATTCCCAATAATTGACGCAAAACAGTCCAAAATTTCAGGATATGTACTGTGAATTTCTGTTAGATCTGGTTCTGAAGACCTCAAATTATCTTTTCGCGGGGAAACTGATTTTTTTTACTCTAAAATGCACTTTCAACTCACAGTCGCGTCGAAAATCGCTAGTGACCCTCCCAAAATTCATGAATGACTCGGCTACGGACTTAGAACTGTCAGAGGCTCCTCCTTGATGCATAGTAACCGGAGTGCTGGACGAATACAGCTCCATGTACAAAGAATGATTGTTTTGTCAACGAGGAAATAGTACATTAAGTAACGAGTGAGAAAAAGTTGCCGATTGCGCAAGAGGGCGCATTGGCACTCGAGCAAAGCGAGAGCGCCATGCGAAGCCCGAGTGCCCAATCGGCAACTTAACCTCACGCGTTGCACTCTACTTTCTATCACAAGGGCAAGGAATCTCCCATAGCAACGTTACGATATCTTTCATTGCGCAACGTTGACACGGGCTGGCGTGGCGTTATTTTTGATAACGTCACCTCAGTCGGTAATGATTCGCAATATACAACTTTTTGCATGCCTACGCCGTGGCGCTATTGAGCACATTCCGAGCCCGCGTGATGGAAATGGGTTTTTCGGCCAACGGATCCACTCGAAATAAGAATATCACGTCTAATATCGAGTAAGATCTTGATGTATCGTAGCTGAGGCTATTCAAGATCGAAGTAAATGGACGTGTATTCTACAGGTTCTAGGGGCGTCACTAGATCCCGATGCGGAATCAAGGAGTGAATTTTTTCCAAGGGAACGAATGAAATTGTTTGTGGGAGACTCTATCACAGTCTTCTCAAATTGAGTCTCACGGGGATTTGGCCACCACACTGTAGTAGTTGAGACAATCTAGTACTGACTTTATGCAGATCGGTTACCTCCAAGTATTTCTCGATGCCTGAAAAGGGCCCGAAAAGAACGGGGAAATAGCGTTTACTCGAGTCTTGATGCGTTGAGATACATAACAGGTCGAGCGGATGCCTCTAGTCGACGCAACGCAGTCAATAAGGAGTTGTCGAAGAGCCATAAGATTCAACGAATATAATATGAAGTACAATCAAATGATATAATCACTCCTTGACGAATGCGGTGCCTTCAAATGAATCCAAATAATCGGAAAAAGAGCGGACGCAGATAGAGTCGCTTCCACGTACATTGCGATCTATACTGAGATCACATGTTTTCTCGCGATGGTTTCTTAGTTGGTTGAAAAGATCTCCATTCGTAGAATCGAACCAACTTTGAACCATGTGGTGCCTGCGGATGATCATGGATTATGAGCAAGAACCTGGACGCCGATGCTCATCCTCCCACACGCAATGCCATCTATATCGATTCCATACGTTTCTTCAGCAAAAAGTCTGTGCTCGTTACAAACGTCTTTGATCGGAAAATATAATCAATCGTCAATCAATGCGGTGCCTCTAACTAATCCCGAATAATGGGTACATGGAAGTAGGCAGGTACGTATTTTCCCAACTATATGGCCGTCTGCATCGAGCTCACATGTTTTGTGGTGGGTCTACCGTTACTGAATGGGAGTGTACTTGATTGCGGAATCGAACTAAACCAGAATTAATCCGGTGCCTAGGAATAATTGTGTTCCATTTGTAAAAGCGTACGGACGTACACGCACTCCCACGCATTGCGCACTATATCGAGCCCACATATTTTCTCAATTATCCATTCTCTCCTGCTGGGAGTAACTTTGAATTGAGGATGAGACCGACTCCAGAACAATGTGGCGATTTCAAAGAATCTCAGGTATTCAGATAGGGAATCTGCGCTGGTTTATGTCCTCTCACGCGTCATGCGAGCTATATTCAATTCGAGTACTGCATAACATGGAGGTTATCAGTTAACATGACATTGTACTTTTATCCTAGTGGACTCAGAGATCTGAATCAAAAGGATTATCTCCTAATATCGGTGCATGATTTTCACGTCGACGGTGCATAGAATATTCCGATCCGACTGAACTAGATGCTCGTATTACACGTGGGAGGACATAAACCAGCGCAGATCCCCTACCTGAATACTTGAGATCATCTCGCGGCATCACATTATTTCGGAGTCAGTCTTATTCTCAATTCTAAATTTCTCCCAACAGGCTAGGGTAGATCATTAAGAAGATATGTGGGCTCCGTATAGTGCGCAATACGTGGGAGGGCGTGTATGAACACTTTTACTAATGGAACACGATAATTTATAGGCACCAAATCAATTCAAGATTAGCTCGATTTCGCAATCGAGAACACGCCCATTCAGCAATGGTAGACCCACCACAAAACATATGAGCTCGATGCAGACGACCATATATTTGGTAAAATACGTACCTGCATACTTTCATGCACTGATTATTCGGAATTAGTTGGAGGCACCGCATTGACCGATGATCAATTATATTGTTACAATCGTCCGTAACAATAATCAGAAGACGCTGATTATAAAAAGAACGGTTTACTTTATTCTGCCAGGAACTTACGACAATAATACGTCTTAACCCCGTGACAGCTATAAACGGATCAACTTCGAAACGTAAACAAACAGATGAACTATATAGCAACCATTCGATGAATATAATACGATCGAATATGAATACGAATTCAACGCGTATGTTACACTATCCCCCCCTGAAAGGATTGATGTCCTCGCCAATTAGTTTCTTCGAATGAATGATCCTCTCGTTTCCACGGCGGCTCCAGGACGCATCTCAGCTCCAACCAACGTTCCAGGATATAGGAAGGGTCCATCTTCAGATAAAGTTTTTCTCATCCCAACAGTAGGATTTCCAATTACCATCGCTTTGATCAGCTCATCATTCGAGAGTATCACGGGGTGTGGAGAAGGTATATGACAGGAACTTGATTCGTGCTTGGTATCACAACCCCTACCCCAGCATTCGCTCAACGCCCTGAAGGGAGAACCAGCTAAAAATCTCAGGTGGGGTAGTTCTCCTTTCGCTCTATATAATGTGCAAGTCGATCTGCATTGACGATCCGTTTCTCGTGTCTCGGTGATTTCTGTATGCAGAAGACGTTGTCATTGATTTTCTTCAGGATCTGATATGGTCCATCCCATGCACATTGTAAATTGGGAGCTATTCCAACGGATCTTCTTGGAAAATAGAACCGAACTTTTTGTCCTGGCATGGAATCTTTACTCCTTGTATCTGAATCGTAGCGTGCTTTTGTTTTCGCTGATTTGATGGTGATCCGTTCTTGAGTGAGATGGGATATTCTTTCCAGCTTTTCTTTCAAGTCTTGGGTATACTCCGTTGTTGATTTTTCCTCGGTACCCGGAGGCACTCCATGTATTGAATCCAGGGGTAGACGGAAGTCTCGGCCAAGGTGTAGTTCGGCAGGTGTGAATCCAGTACTCTCATTTAGCGATAGTACTCTCATTTAGCGATGATCGAAATGCCAGCAGGAAGAATGGTATCAGTTTATCCCAATCTTCTTGGTTTTCTGAAACGAATAATGAGAGATACTGCAGGATGAATCTGTTGAGTCTTTCAACCATTCCGTTCGATTGTGGGTGCAGCGGTGTTGTTCTGGTCTTGAGGATACCCAATCTGTTTGTTAATTCTTTGAATAACCGTGACTCAAAATTTTGACCCTGATCCGTATGGATTTCTAAAGGAATGCCAGATTCAAGAATGATGTTATTCATCAAAATGTCTGCGATAGTCTCAGCTCTGATGTTTGATAATGGGGCTATCCAAGGCCATCTGGTAAAACAATCCATGGCGACTAGTAAGTATCTATGTCCTGATGTCGATGGCGGAAAGGGGCCAAGGATGTCGATTTGAAGTCTCTCAGATGGTGCTCCGATATTATGATTTTTAAATTGCCTCGCCCTCTAGTTCCAGGGCCTTTCCTACTCATACAAACATCATATGTTTTGCAATAGTCCTCGACATCTTTCCGACATCGATCCCAGTGAAATTTTCGACGAATCTTAGCTAGAGTTTTCCTTAGACCAAAATGTCCAGCAGAAGGAGAGTCAAGGGCTTCTTCTGAAATCATTTGAACTTTTGATTTGGGAACAATTAAGAGTTGGGTGGATGTCCTTGGATCAGTAGAATCCCATCGTCTATATAGGAGACTATCTTTCAGAACCAACGAATCCCACTGCTGCAGGTAGAACTTCAAACTCGGATTTTCATTCCAATTCATTATCTGTTGACAATCGGATACGTCCAAGAGTACTAGCTTGGTTATATCTAGTTTCTACTGAATGACAATAATTACAAGATGCATCTCCACAAGGTCTTCTTGATACTGTATCAGCATTACCGTGGGATGTTCCTTCCCTGTGTGAAATCTCGAATTCAAATTTACTCAGCTCACCAACCCATCGCGCCAGTTGCCCGTCTAGATTTTTGAAAGACATCAGCCATTCTAAAGCACTGTGGTCAGTGCGTACTGTGAACTTTTCACCGATCAAGTAGTGAGAAAATTTTTCAATGAATTCTACTATGGCTAATGAGTTACACAGTAATTTCTTTCTGGTTTGCTGAAAATTTTACTAAAATAACTTATCACACGTTCTTTCCCATCTTAAACTTGTGACAGCACTGCTCCCATTTCATGTCCTGAGACATCTGTGTCAAGGATGAATTCGATGTCTGTGTCAGGATATGCTAGTATAGGAGGTGAAGTTAGAATGATTTGCAATTTTCCGAATGCATTTTGGCATTCTTCAGTCCATGAGAATTTAGAAGTCTGGCTTGTTAGCAAGTATAGAGGTTCAGCAATTGTTGAAAAATGAGGTACGAATTTCCTGCAATAAGAAACTAAACCTAGAAAACTCAAAAGTTGTTTCTCATTTTGGGGAATGGGCCAATTTACGATGCTCGAAATTTTGCCTGGATCTGCTTTCACTTCATCTTCTGAAATAATATGTCCCAAGTAGAGAACTTGTTTTTTGAAGAAATGACATCTTTCAGGATTCAATCTTAGATTTGCATCCTTGAATCTTGAGAAAATCAACTTCAAGTTTTCAATCATTTTCTCAAACGTCTGAGCTTTCACGATTACATCATCAAGATATACTATGCAAATAACATTGATCAATTTTGCCAGTACTTTCTCCATGAATCTCTCGAATTTTGCAGGGGCATTGCATAGACCAAACGCCATTGTTTCAAACTCCCATAAACCATTGCCTATTGGGAACGTAGTTTTTTCTTTATCTTCTTGGCGAATTCGAATCTGCCAATATCCTGATTTGAAATCTAGATTGGAAAACCAAGAATTGGCTTTGAGTTGATCTAAAATTCCGTCGATCTTAGGCATTGGGTATGAGTCTTTCTAAGTCACAGAGTCCAGTCTGCGATAGTCAACGCAAAATCGAATAGAACCCTCCTTCTTTAGTCCAATCACTACTGGTGAGCACCATGAACTCTCAGCTTTACTGATGACTCCTTGTTTTCTCATCTCCTCCACACCTTTTTCGACTTTATCTCTCAAATGTACAGGGACTCCAAGTATTTGTTGTCTTATGGGTCGTGAATCTGATAATTCAATCTTGTGCTCAACCAAGTCGCATCGTCCTGTCTCTTCACCGCGAGAAAATTGAGATTGATGTTCTACCAGAAATTTGTAAGAATTCTGGTTCTGATCTGGAGTTAAATCCGCGGAATTCCTCTCGAATACTTCCAACAGAAATTCTGGGAGTGTATCTGAACGTTCCGTGATACGACTGATTTGGGTGCCACAGATAAGGTTCTACCAACGATTGTTTCAGCGAGATTGATCAAATAATGTGATTGATCTGTAGGCTTTGATCGATGAAGAATAGCCTCATCGATAACTTCCATGACGTTAGTCTTTTCCAAGAAATCGGTGCTCAGAATACAGTCGTCTTGAATATCAGCCACGTATACTATTTGTTCAATTTTATATATCCCAAGCTTCACCAAAACTGATGTTTTGCAGATAGCCCTAACTATTTCACCGGTTGGGTATCTAAAGGTCGAAGGATCGTTGGGGATTCTCGGTTTATGGATTGTTGAGAATTGAGAATTGATAACAGATGCATCAGAACCAGAATCAATCTTGAATTGTAAATTCAAAGTGTAACTTTGAACCATCCAACAGACCCAAATAACGACCTACACCGTTTAAATTCCCAGAGATCCTCAACCGTTCAAGATCAGAACCTTGCTCTGATTTGTTCTCGAGGATTCGATCGGATAATCTCAAGCTTGCCTCGTTCAACTTGACGCATGTTAGTTTTCCTTCTGAGAGTTCTTCGGGCATTTCGAACGGATGTAACCTTCAATACCACAAGTCCAGCAAGTGGGAAGTTGTCTGTTCTGTGTTGAGTTGTATGGATTTTGTTTTGTGTGTTGTGGATGTGTCGTGTCGAATTGATTCGTGTTTGAGAAATTTCCATACGCATTTTCCTTTCGATTCTGATTCCTGATTACTTCCATTGTCATTGCCCGAGACACGGCTTTTTTAGTCGAGCAGGTCCCTGCAAGTTGTATCATCTCTCGGATTGTTAGATCATGAATAGCAGAAATGAATTTTGAACAAGCTATCCGGTTTTGTTCTTCTGAAGGAGGATTTTACAAAATGTCCCGAGACAACCTAGAAATATCAGCTGCTGAAGATGGAGAATCTTCACCAAATTTTTGTCTCCGATTTTGGAAAGGGGAGAAGTTTATAGCTTGAAGATGAGAATCACCGAAACGTAAATCTAAACACGAATGTAAGGAGTCAAAACTGATTGTGTTCAAATCGATATTGTCTAAGACAGATTTCGCTCTTCCGCGTCAGCAAGACGCGAGCATGATACCCATGGCCCTGTCGTCCCAACCGTTTGCGAGAGCAACTAGTTTAAATTGATTCACGTATTCGCGTAGAGGTGTTTCACCGTTGTATTCGTCTGGTTTTGGTCGTAGTGATTTAGGAGTGTCACTGTTGATGTTATGTGTAGGTATACTTTTTGTATTATTTTGTGATGTGTCATTAGTAGGGATTGAATTTCGACTCGGCTGTTTGAAATACTCGACTTGTTCCTGGAGTAAACGTCGTTCCTCAGCCCATATTTGTTGTCTCTCTTCCCAACCTCGTCGTTCAACCATGAAGTCTAGGCTGCATTGGCGACGTTCGTCGGCCAGATGTTGTACCTCAGGGCCACGGAACGAACCTCCAAAGGCAAATTGTGACGCTTAGCCGGGTGTAGCACTACCGAGGGTAGCACCACTGCTTGCAGCACCACTGGACGTAGCACCGCCGAGTGCAACACTGTCGGGCGTAGCAACGCCAGGCGTAGCACAGCCGGGAGCAAAATCACCATGTGTAGCGCTACGAGGCGCAGCACCGTCGAGCGCAACATAGCCGGGCGTAGCACCGCCGAGCGTAGCATCGTCGAGCGCAGCACCGCCGGGCGCAACGCTGCCGAGCGCAGCATTGCCGAGTGCAGTACTGTTGGGCGCAGCTACACCCAACGCGGCATCGCCGATCGCAGTACTGACGCTTCCGAGCCCGGTAGTACCAGCTACGGAGGCGTCGGCCGTAGCATTCCCGGTCGTGTCAGGGTCAGTCACATGCGTCGTCCTCGTGTCTACCATTTCTGCGACAGCGGGCAGCATCGAAAACTCGCCAGCAAAGTCGTGAGATGCGGCGAGGTTATCCCTAGATCCACTGCGTTCACCTGGAAAACCACGGAATCCTGCGGCAGATCAGATCTTGGGCTTGTTACGGGGACAAAGTACGATACTGACCCTGTGTTCCTACAATCTTCTGAGAGCGAGTGTTCATTCTTGCGGGTTCTCATCTTGAATTACCTCTTCACAATAAAACACGTCCTGATCAAATATCCCGGACGAGCCCCCAAATTGTTACGATCGTCCGTAACAATAATCAGAAGACGCTGATTATAAAAAGAACGGTATATTTTATTCTGCCAAGAGCTCACGACAATAATACGTCTCAACCCCGTGACAGCTATAAATGGATTAACCTCGAAACATAAACAAACAGATGAACTATATAGCAACCATTCGAACAATATAATACGATCGAATGTGAATACGAATTCAACGCGTATGTTACAATATTTCCCGATCAAAGACGCTTGTAACGAGCACAGACACATTGCTGAAGGAACCTGTGGACTCGATATAGATGGCATTACGTGTGAGAAGATGTGCATCGGAGTCCAGGTTTTC
>JAPYYZ010007278.1:0-10743 GCA_030522705.1 Eretmocerus eremicus | reverse complement strand
GATAATTTACAAAGTATGACAATATCATTCTACGTTTATACACATTCAGTCTTTTCGAACTAAACTTACAGATGGCGAATAATTCGACAGAGATTCTCAAAGACATTGACGTGATTCAGTTGCGGAAGGGGCTCTTGATTTTTGAGTCACCATTGGTGTGCCACTGATAAAACTGATATCATTTCAACATCCGCGTATGGATTTATATTCAATTGTAATAATCTACCTTGCCCATGGTGGAAGAGATATAGATGTTAATTACAGGATGACGATCAAGGTAAGAACGGTATTGACGATAATACATTTAGGAACTGAATAGAGTAAGACAGGCGAATCTTTTGAAGACCTGAAAGCCTCGTGAAACGCTTGATTTTTCTTGAATACAAGTTGGATCTTGTAGATCCGCTACTTACACTGACAACCGATCAATTGTTACCGTCAAGTCTACGAATTGAACTCTAGTACACTCTGAAGTGTGGATTGACTGTTTGACTTGAACGCATGAAAATTGATATCGTGGGTGTTTCTGTCCTGTCGAACCCTCGTCGATAGCGTAAGATCGAATCTTCGATTCGAGAAAGCCATACTGCCCGATCGGTCATCATTTTCAAAAACTTCACGAAGCGATCGCGTAAAACTGCTTGAAAGGTTGTTCAATTCTAGCAGGACGATTTGTACATTGGTGGCAATGAGTTTATCCCAAGCGTCAAAGAAACGTCATGGCAGTAGAGTAATGGCAGCTCAGAAGACAAAGAAGCAAATGTTGCCATAGGAGAATTGTCTAGTCCAGACGTTGGTTCTGGCCGCGAGCAGATCAGAGCTTCGTTACCTGAATCAGCCTGGATAGTTGGCTTCATTCATTTAGGTTTGTCTTTCCGATCATTGTCCTTTGAAGATCTGCGCTCCAACGTTTCCTCGAAGAGACACAAAGCTCGGTGGACGAATTCGTATTGGTCCGCAGTTTGTATCATGCCTCCGCGGTCATATCTGCAAGAACGATCGGGAAATTATTCAGGGCGATAGGAACAGAAAATTACGACGAACGGATGAGTCCACTAGAGATGAGGATGCACTCACCTCATTTGGCACAAGATGCCGAGCACGTCGACGCTTCCTTCTCTCAACAGTTGGGTCATGCCGGTCGCGAGAGCGATGAAACAGCCAGTCCTGCCGATACCCGCGCTGCAGTGTACGATTATTGGGCCTGGCATCGAGTTTATTTCCGCAGCGAGGCCGACCAGTGCATCCGCCGTTGCAGGAACAGCGTGATCCATCCACGAGTCATACCTAAAAACAAAAAACAGCACATCGTGAGATTAGGAACCTCTCTGTTAAAAAATCTTGAAGAGTCGCCTCGAAAGTCTAATGACGATTGTTCCAATGAAAAAAACTAAAGAGCCAGATTTACTCACCAGTAATGCTGAATCGTCCTCTTGTCGTTGCCGTGCCTGATTTCAAGATCGCGCACGGTGTAGCCTCCCCTCGTGTCCATCGAGTTGAGTATTACGGTAAACGGTCCGGCCTGGATTCTCGAATTTATCTCGAGCGGGAAGTAGAGCTCGCACTTTGTGCAAGTAGCCTCAAAAAGCCTCGTCATCATTACAATCACGGGAGCCCTCTCGGACCACGCCATATTCCAGAAATCTGCAATAGTGTGCGTGAGCGGTCCTTGCGTTGCGATGTATCGAGTGTCATCGTCGTATCCCTGCTTGATAGAATAAAATGATGAGTTACGGTCGATAGATTACCCCTGACCGGGCTCTCATTTGTGTGATTAACTGATACAATACGAATCGACGTGATTAACCTGAGACTTTCGATTACAATTTTTCGTATACTGACAACGTCAATCAAACCCTCGCTGACTCGACAAAAGTCACTTTGGAATCTGCTGAGTCTTGACAGATCGGTAATAAAACAAGAACACTGTTCCACGATTGAAAAATGAAACACTCCAATCTTCTCTAGCTTCAGAAAAGCACACAGAGCTAGTCCGAATTCCAGAGACAACGAGGCTACTCACCCTGACGTAATTGGCATTGATGTAGCTGGCGAAGGGGTCGTCAGTGCCGGGCAACACGACCCTCGACCTCGGATTGGGCAGTATCGATCTGTACCTGTCCTTCGCCTCGGATCCCCTCACCACCACCTCGTCGGTGAAATTCAGCGGCACTTCCTTGAACTGCCTCCTGAGAGCCGACGGCTCGCTCAGAACATTTCTCAGCTGCTGCCTGCTGAGCGTGCAGCTACCGCTCAGCAAATATTCCTCGTCGCTTCGCTCTCGGGTCGGGGTGACCGGGTGTCGCGGCAGCGGCTCGCTCGGCGCCAAATCTATCGTCAAATTCGCGCTGGAACCACGACGCTCCAAGAGTCCCCTCCTCGGGGTGCTTCCAGTGGTCGAGCAGGTAGCTGGAACTGCGCAACCGGGCCTGCGATCCGGGGTGAGCGACGACTGTTGACTCGGCGAGTACATAGAGCGGGTTCGTCGGCTGCCGGATTCGCGGCGAGGCGAGCGCTTTGGTACCATTGCGACCACGACCGGCGAGCTGCCGCGACCGCACGCGCTCAGCATGCTCAACTGGTGATCCGGGCGAGTGGCTGGGGCTGGGCTTGCTGGGACCACTGTGGCGATGGGTATCGCGGGGCATCGCATGTCGCACGACGGGCTGGCCTGAAAGATTAACGAGAATTGGGGCATTAGTTTTGAGCGAAAGGGGCGAGGTATATGTGCCGAGGCTGCAGCTAGGAATATTCCTGTGGACTGTATTCTCAGATGGCATTTGCGCGGTTAATGTTTCGGATTAGAATTTCAAAAAATTATTACGAAGAGTGATTGCAACGATGGTTGAAATACTCGGTAAATTTGAGAGAAGATGAAAAAGAGAGAATTGCTTGATAGGCAAAAGGATAAAAATAGAGTCAAGATTTGACCCTGATCGATGGAAAGCAGTGATTTCCTCTGCATCACCTGAATTGATATTGATTCGTGAAATGAGAACAGGAAATATACATCAGATCATATCTATTGGGTACTAACTGACTTATCTTCTGCAAATTCTTTTGATTGCACAAGTGTGTTATTGTGTCGCTTACAGAGCAAACAGTCTAAAACAATGGGCTAACAGATTGAAACGTGATTGGCAGAGGGAAAAGGAATTGAGACTGCAGGAACTGATAATTGAAATGAGGTCATCTCCCTCAGTACAAACATTTCATTTATAATCAGATTTTAATTCAAGTTGAGGAAGTCAAAAAAGTTCATTGGAAAGCATTTTTATCTAACATTAAGATGATCCTTATCATATTTGAAAGCATAAGTCTTGCAAAATAGTCACAGGGATTCCACAAATTTGAATTTTCTATTTATAACTCCTGTGATTACTGTGGGTCACATAAAATCTATTCTTTTCTTGAAAAGAGATATCTCTGGATGGTTCCAGAATGAATATTTCATTAAGAATTTACCTCTTTCACTGTCTCTGAATCTGTCTCTGTTGCTGCTGGAGTCACAGCTGCTGTAGTCTGCACAGCAGATGTCGTCACCTCTGTGGGTGCCTCAGTAATTGAAATTCTGGGTACAGGTACGTCAGTGACCCACTTGGCCTCGGTCAAGAGCTTGGATTTGTTTGCCTTGGTGTCGTCTTTGGGACAGACAGTTCCTTCCTCCACCAGTCCTCTCCTGTCACCCTCCTCCACGTCTTTCTCACGCGACATTTGCTGCCGCAGCCATAACAGAATCTGTGCAAGAGCAGAGAATGGCACATCTAATTATCGAATCCACCCCAAACGAAGCATCGATTCATCTCCAGATTGGCCAATAATTATGTAATGCAGCAGAGCAGCTCGCATGCACAAACCAGAGACACAGACTTATCACAGCGCTAATCAGAGAGCAGATAGTGGCTGGCGCCAGAGATTGAACAGCCAGCAGGAGGCCTCGGTTAGTACACGAGCGAGCTGCCAAGAGCATCTAGGTGAGTTTATAAGTGAGCGAGCTTTACCAAAAAAGCAAAGAAAATGACACCAGCGGTGGCACAGAGAGCTACCAGCGGCAGCAGTCTGTCCAGGCCTGCGGGGGTCGCGGCAGAGTCGAGCTGCCGATTCGTATGGGCGCTGAAATGCGCCGCACGCAAATCCATTCCAGCATCGTCCAGTCCCGTTGTGGACCGCCAGAGTCTGCACAACAAACAAACGGATACAACAATGAGCGCGTGTACAGCTAATATCTGCGTTAGATGTGTACAGCGATATATGCAGCACGACACAGCTCTTCCGCGAAAAATAACGCGAGCCGCGCATGAATGAGCGCCCGTGTTTATGACGTACTTGTGTTTGAGACTCGCTGACATTCCCTCAGTGCCGGATTCGTGAATGGGCTCGGTGTCGATGAGTGGCCAGGCGATCCTTAGCCGACGAGGACGATGTACATGGCTCCAGCTCCGACACTAGCTCACGGAGCTCGCTTGGGCCTCTGCAACATAGACAAAACGAGACGATGACATCACCATCGAAATTATCGTCACTGGGTATATATCTGCCGCTGGCGAAAGATGCACAAAGATCCGTGTGCAACGAGCGATATGTCAGGTAGATACGGGGCGTCGTCGACGAAAACACGATACGCGAGATTGGAGTTTATATACTCACGAGGGCTTTGGCAGCGGATAGCCCGCGAGGAGGGCGAGCATAATACTCTATTGGGGAGTGCACTGATTTTGGATTGAGGGTGCACGAGACACTGGTTTTTTATTCATCGGCCCGGTCGTGAACGGGCACACGCGCGACGGACGCCGCGAGAGCAATTTTGTGAATCGCGACGACGAGGAGAGAAATGAATCGAGCTGGCGAGCCTGCGCAGTGGTTTGGCCGACTCCGGTGAATTGACGCCCCCGCACATCGGCTTCCCCCCGTCGGAACTCGCGATATTATGAACGAATGTGCGGCATCAAAATCGCGATCGATCGAAACGAGCTTCAGTTACCGATTGTGATATTCCGTAATTGAGTGATGAATGAGTCCGATAGCGATGTGTGATGTGTCTGCGTTTCGCGCACGTAGACGCGGCGGTCCCGCGCTAGCAGACGAATTTTTCTGTTCCTGCATGCGTGTTTACATCGGAGTTTACGCGTGCTGTGTTTACATCTCGTTTCACGCTAGACGAATTTATAGCGGGTAAAACGTTGGTTTCGTAAGAAATTTATCGTCAGCGCCCTTGCTGTGAAATTTGAAGAATTTTTGGAGAAACTATTTGTAAGTATCTGTAATATTGTGAACCCTCGAGCTTGTTTCTCGGTGAAGGAGGTTAGGAGAGGACTTTTGAAACCGAGCACTGTGTGCAACGGCGTTCCAAGAACTTTTCATACATGGATTCGAATCTCTTCTCGTATATTTCGAGTAATTCCGGTATCAAAACATCGGATTCTGTATGATCAGTCAAATTATCGGTATTTGCGCTTCACGTCTCATGTGAAAAGTTGGCATTAAAAAAAAGTCTCCAGGTAAAATATTCCGCTTTGTTTGAAGACCATCTGAGTCCGGATAAGGTGTTGCCGATTTATTGGATCGCTCAGGAAATCGATCAGTTTTTATCATAACTTTGGCATGGTTTACTTAAGTTTTTTTTATTGATACTTTCAATCACTTCAAACACCATCAATATTCGAGATATTCGATAAATTTGGGATTTTCGAGCATGCCCTTGGGGAGACAAGAAATGTGCTGCAATACGCGAATAAGTACAGAGTCGTGTTTGGTGTGATTTTTTTCGTGATCTTTTTGGCAGTCAGTTATGTTTGCTCTAAGGAATTAATGTACGACCGTTTTTGCGAGGATCTTATCACTGTGTTTTTTATTTGTGCGAAATTTTATGACGATATTTGATGGTCAACAATGTGTATATTGATTAAATCAGCCCCCTGTGACATGATTCAAAATTTCATGTGCTTGATGAACAGTGAAAAGAATTGAAGTGAGTGTCTATAAATGTGAATGCAGGTGACCACGTGAGCTGACTAACCATGAATGCTTGAAGCGTGGTATTCTTATTATTGAGCCAACAATAATTGATACCATGCATATATTTTCTGTGATGGCGGGATATCTAACTCAGTATGCGCCTATACTATAGCAAACATGGTGAGAAATTTTTTCAGTTATAATGTGATGGATACCCAGTTTGTTTTTTAGATGTTAGCATTCGAACGCTAAATAAGAACATTGTTTTAAATGTTAGCATGACGGCAACCAAGTTCAAGATAGTTTTATTGAATTTTTTCGTTGGAAGCGAACTTTTTCGTTCGCCGTGAGAAAATCGTGTTTAAAAATACCCCGTTCCCTCGTTGCTCGCATCAAAAACCGCTCCCTGGAAGTGGAACACGTTTTTCGGGGTAGAAAAAACTATCGTGAACTGTCGACTCCATGAGTAGTGGTCATTCGCGTGCGAATCATTTTTGGGTCCATAAAAAAATCATCAGAATTTGTTTCCAATATGCACGAAGGATATGTTCATAAATATTTGAAAATCGGTAATGTCTAGTTGAGTAGTTGCTTTGAACTTGAAATTATAGTCAAATCATCGCGAAGAAGGAGATAAACCTCGTAATAGGAGCAAATGATATTTTGTTTAAATTTCAGCAACCAAATCTCAATAAATGTTGAGGATTCGATTTCTTGTGTTGCCGTCAGTGCATGAATCCCAGTCTCATCATAAAACTCATTTATTAATTCACACAATCGTGTTCTTTCTTCACTTGAAAGGATAAAGTGGATTTAACTCAAGAGCCACCCTCGCAGCTCCTCATCTCTGAAGATGAAGAATCTGAAGAGGAAGTGGTACTCATCGAGTCATCGGAAGATGAAGAAGGTCCAAGACCGAACGAATCTGCGCATCGACAACTCATAGACACGACAACTTACATACCACTCAAGTATGTAGTACTATTTTATAAATCTTCACATTGAATAGCTCGTTGATTCATTGATCAATTTTAATAGAGAACCGGGGAGTTGGTGGAACAACTTGATGGAAAATGTACCAGAATCCGACCAATGCAAAGTGGCGAGATGTAAATTGGCTCCGCCTGGACATAGGAAGCATCCAGTAATGATGTAATGTGCACAAATTAGTGTTTATTCCAAATGCCGTCTAGCTTTGATGTCCACCTAATTATTAAACAATAATTAGGTGGACCTTTTTAATATGTGATATTGATATAGATGTTCAAAAATCCTTGAAATATTTCCCAACGACGTAATCAAGCAAATTGTTATGATTTTCAGGAGGCAATACCGCGAGTTTGAGGACAAGTTGATGATAAAATTTTTGATACACTTTCAATTCATCGAAAGAGGGAGGAGTCTGAGTGTTTGGGATGATGCGCACTCGATGAGTGTAAGTATGCGGCTTACGAACAATATCTTTTTCGTTACAACTGATGACAGGTGACAAAAATTTACTAATCATTGGTCCTTCTACGAAATTTTAGTACCTGAGGCATCGGCCAGTCGATTCGCTCCAAACTCACTTTCGGAAACATTTACTCAAAGATATAGAGTACTTCGGGCTGCCTGAGGATCTCGAGGTACAATTCACGTCACTGAGGAGAGGATAGCTTTCTCGGTGAGTATCAACAATCATTTTAGAATATCGAGGTCTAACCACCAACGCAGAATAAAGATAATCCCCACTTTTTCGCAGCAACTTCGATAATTTTCAGAGACCGGCAATTCATTATATCCAGATTCAAGCGAGATAAGACAAAAAATCTGAAATACAACTTTTCATATACTCTCATCCTGCAATCGTACGGCAGAAGAAGCTTCCCAATTCTCGTCGCTCCTGCTCACCCGTTACCCAACGCAAGATACCAACATCGTACATAACTGCACACAGGCACACTTCCCGGCACATCTCACGATATACTCGTACCGTCAGTTCAATCTTACATCATTAGCCGCACGCGAATCGCGAGATTTTTCCGCGCGGGAAAGCACCTCAATGCTCGCCTTCACCTCATATTCCTCGTGGGACTCTTGCACCAATTGTCTCCTCCTCGCTTCCTCTTCTTTTCGACGCATACAATATAACTGACCTGCGTAGTCAACTCTGCGGATGCAACGAGTCCGGAAATTCGCGTCGAATCGTCACTTTGAGGCTTGCCTCCTTTCCGCTCGCACTAATTTTAACGTCTCGCGTTGTGTAGGATATATACAAGTACAAGCCGTACATAAACCCTGGAGAATATTTCTTTTTTTAGCGAGCCGAGGGATTCTCGTGGGAGTCGAGCTCTTTTAGATCGGCATATCGCGCGCCGTTTGAAAATTGGACGATCGATCGGCACTTTATCTCCGAAGCTCAGTCTCGAGTCTGGGCTCGTTTATTTCTACGGATAAAGGGACGCGGACGCCTCTCGATCGTTTAAAAGAGCCTATATCCGTCGGCATCGAGAGCATTATCGCGACCTCTTACACTTTTTCTTCCGCGACGCGGGCCCTACCCACGTGTGTACATCTTTTATACCAAGATATGCCGATCCCGAAAGCATTTTTTTAACGGCGCTCCGCCTACGCGACTCTGTGTGAGTATAATGTTCGAAACGAGCCCGCATGAGTTGTAAAAATTTGACGCGCCGCGCATCAATTCCGCTCTACAAATAACGAGCAATACTTGCTATGAATCGATCTGGCTTTTATATATGTATTGAAGTTTGTGATGTAGAATTTTTCAAAGTACGCCCAACAATATAATTTAAAAAAAATTTATTTTTATTTTCTTTTTTATTTTATTTTTATTTTATTTTTATTTGATTATTATTTTCGACTACGTCTTTTTCGTCGCGAATGGCAGTATGAGAGAAGGAGGTGCTCGATTTTACCTGGATAGATTGGATTTCTCACGGAAAGCGCGCGCGATGAGAATGAGAATCGAACGAAGCGAGGATTGTAGCTCGCGGTGATTCCGGAAGTTGTTTCGCCGCGTCGCCAGGTAATAAAGCGTCGACTCACGTTTCGCTCTGACTCGTCCCGCGATCATTCCAGCTCAAACCAAAATCACCGAGGAATCTCCTCCCGGACCACTCGAATTTTTCAACCTGTCGCAGCTTATCGCCCTCGAATTCCATCCGCCTCAAATAATCTGCCCTCTCAGCGATCCACGCAAATGGCCATACATCTCCGACCGCGATAAAGAATCTTCTCCCTCGTCCCATTCGAAAATCATTACCGCACCGAGACGTCTCGCCCACGCTGTTTTCCTTGAGACATAATGCTAAATACGCATACTTCCAAACCGGAAACGAGACTCCCTTTGAGAAACTCTGAAAAGCCCCCGCAACAATACTCCGCCCGCCGAGCATCCAAACTCTCCCTTTCTCTAATACACACCTACTACTGTGAAAAATGCTCGCACCATTAACGTAAAGTGTCCTTTTTTTTCAGGTCAGATAAGCGAGTGGAATATACATCACCGAGTCACATCTCAGGGATTATTCACAACAACGCAATGAGAAATGCATTGCGGAGGAGAGAGGGCACAGGTGCTTCGCAGGTATATAATTCACGGATCATCGCTGCGCAGCTTCCGTATACCATTTCTTACCTGCGCTACACGTCCCCAAGGTCGGATTTGGTGGGTCCCATAGGATTGGAGGAACTTTTGTGAAGGCGCAAGCGGAAGGAGGAAGTTGTCTATCAGAGGAAGAACGAGAGGAGCGTCTTGGGCATATATACGATAAGCGACCAAACTCGGTTTGAAGATTGTCTAATCGAGCGAGTGCGGCTTAGTGAGGCCTATATATATGTCCCTATACGCGAGATATGGCCGAGCCGCGGAAACGGAAGAGACGCGTCTTCTCCGTGACGACTCCTTCCGAGCTATATTCGTGTATAGTGCGAGCTCTGAGTTGGACGGTTTAACCGCGGAGGGGTATACATCGCATCGAGTCACTTCCGAGAGGAAGTCGCGAAGCGGCAGACTGCGAGCTGACGAAGAAAATTGATTGCTTCGTTGCGCGCTCGCGACTGTTTGTCACGCGTCTGGGTATTTTTCTTTCTGCCCACTGAGCTCTCTGTTTATTTTTGGGGCACTCGGTCTCTTTTGAGTTTTTCTTGGGGCGGACTTTCCGATAGAGATTTTACAATATTGAAATTCAAATTTGATGCTTCTTCGTTGAGTCAGTACAGGACGAAGAATGTCGAATCATTTCGATGCGGCGTAGTGATTCATTCCTGGATAGGGAGATTCATCTGGCCGTGGAGTATTGGAATTTATAGGATTAGTGAAGACTTGAGTGGCCTAATTACTCTTACAGAGCCCGGAGGGGCGTTTGAATTTTTTTCTAGATTACATTTTAGATCGGTTACGAAATTTTCAATCCTTCCTCTCTAACCGTAACGTCTTCAACTGTGTTAATTCCTAGCCTGCCATACTATTACAGGGCTACAATTACAGAGCTTGAATTGAGACTTTTGATGAATTTAAGGTAGATCAAATCTACGGAAGGATCGGGAAGTAGAGCACGAGTTCAGTAAAAAGGCTCTCGGAGAGAACTGTAGTGCCGAGCAATGAAAAAGGCCGCCTTGACTCGATACTAGATGCTGTGAGCAATTATCGGGGATGCTCAAACGCGATTGCCGCCATCGCAATACTGCGAGAGTACGAGGCGCATGTAACTCGATTGACTCGAAACTGTCGCGCCCGACTCTCGAGGCTATACTCGCGCGAGAGCTTTCGCGTGTATATTTATT
>JAPYYZ010007269.1:0-11968 GCA_030522705.1 Eretmocerus eremicus | reverse complement strand
GGCGTCACTCTTTCTATTCTGATCTCCCGGTTGCAACGTCCTCTGAGTAACAAGATTTTTTCGCCACGAGGCTTTCTCTGCGCGTATTAGGCTTGTTGCAGTGCGAATTAAAGTATTTACGCTTCTTGACGCGCTCGCGCTCTGTACGTCGATTTCGAAACACTGCAGCCGGGGAGTTACTTGTTCTTCGCAATGTTGAGCTCTGATTTTACTGATGGGAAGTTGGTTCAATCGAGCGGAGGCAGTTTTTGAGGCATTGATAAAAATCTCTCGAATGGAAGATAGTCTGGAATCCGCCCATGAATCTGATTTTTCGACAAAAACGGCGGAATGAATTTTTCGAAGTTAGAGAAACATGTCTCATTGTACTCCTTGACTGTTGTGATTGAGCACTGGAATGACATAACAAATTTCTTGTACAATTTGCAAACGCTTTTAGCCCGGCTTTCGACAATGTTGGGATTGGCTTCGAGTTACATGACAGAACGTTTAGTTTTTAATTTTCAGTTGGGTAGTTTTTCGCTGATCAATGGTCTAGCATCAGAATTAGTGACGAAATCAAAGATGAAAGAATCAGAAATCTCATCTCTGACGATATAGTCTGTCAAAAATCGTTAGGCCTCTCTTCTGATTCCACTCCCAACCCAAATATGCTCTTCAAAGAGCTGAGCGTAGTGTGGTTTCTCGAAGCGGCAATAGTACTTTTGCATACAAGGGCGAAAAAGTTTTTATGTCTGGTTTGGAGGAGAAAGTCGCAGAATTGTGCGAGGATGTCACTTTCCACGACAGACGATCTGGAATGCTTTCAACAGATTTGTCTAATGAGGGATGATTGATGGTGCAGCACGATGTACGTGCATGTGGGCAAACCGGTTAGCATGGTTTTTGTAAAATAGGACATAAAGTAAAGTTGTCAAGTCCTATGATTTTCCTGCGGTACAATGAGGACAATGACCGAAAACTGTGAAAATCGAAGGGCATAATGGGTGAATTAGTTCATATTGTTAAGATGGATCAGAAGGACTTTTTAATACTGTCTTATTATGATTATGAGGATTATCAAAATTTGTCCAAGAGGAACCGAAATAAGGCTAAGAAAGGCCAACATATAGGACCTGAGTGGAAATACTGACAGAGTTCAAAATTAGATGAAACAAACACATTTTAGGAAATGTTCTCTAATGCCTGCAGCGGACAATAGCGTGATTAGCCTCATAGGGGACAAATTGGGATCAAATCTGAGCACTGAGTTGTAAATTCGATGAAATATGAAAAGTCATTATTGGGACAGTGTTGAACTTCGAAATTTTTTATGATAAAGTGGAGAGTAAAGAGAAAATTGGGCCCACATTGACTGGGATAGGCCCAGAATTGGCAGTATTGCTTGACAAATCGATAGAACCATGGAAGATTTCTCAGATAGGAAGTTATTGAGGATGAACTGATAAATCAAGAGGAGTGAAAAAAACATCCCATAGGAATGAAAAAAGGCTGTAAAATAAGGTGAAATGTAAAAAATGCTATATACGGAATAGAACGAGATTCGAGGCCCAAAAAGACTCCGGTCACTAGAACTGTTTAGTTTAGTGACCAGAGTCATCCAGTCGTTTATGGATTAATCCATAAGCCACTGGGTTGTGGATAAATGCATTCAAGATAAATCGTTAAAAAGTTTCTGTTGCAGAACGGGGTTGTCCAAAGTACATTGAGGTTCATTCATGCACTCATACAGACATGAGGATTCTTTCCTAAGCATAAATGTATGAGAATTATCTGTAGGATCTGAAGTGGGAGGGGGTGGCATTAATCGGAAGATCTTGTCGAGAAAAGTAAGAAAATGCAGAAAACATGTAAATTTAGACTTTGTTCACGAAAAAAATGAGAGGAAGACAATCAAAAAATCGAGGTTTATAAAAGCTTTTTATTTTCGAGAGAGCAAGAAACGATTACAAATAGTAGCTTGAAGCGATCGCGGGCGCAAAGTCATGTGGAAATTTTAGGGTAAAAATATTGTACATAGCACTTTAATTGAAATTAATTCGAATAAATTTGAGAATTCTTGAAGCCATTTTCATCGCAACATGCGATACTCGATCAATTCCAAAAAGGCCAACCTCGTCTACCTCGTGTGATTTTGGTGTTTTCTCCAGATGCAAGTGAGTCTCGTGTTTCCAAATAGATCAGAGATATCCCAGCGGGCAAAGAGACCTCGGTCCGCGGCACAACCGATCCAGCGCCCCATATAATCTTCCACTTCACCCTCTCGAATTTCGATTACCTCATCATCAATCACCACCACGTCAAAACACAGATGCATCCATACCACCGCACAACACCACCCGCAGTCCATAAAACCGCCACATAGCACACCCTAATCAAGCTTCCTCTCGACCCACACCCACACCCTCCCAATCGCTGCCGACCTCGTGGCCCACCGGCCCAACTGCCTTTCGCCTCGTAACCGATCGGAACCTCCGCCACCTCGGGATCCTCGCCCATACCTCCGACGACCTCGGGTCCGCGTCTGCGAGCCTAATACCCGACTCTCTTGCTCGAACGAGAGCAAGTCGTCGAGTTCTCACGCTCGCCGCACTCGCTGCATGCTCTCCTCTCGCTCCTCGCGCGGCATCCGATCTTTCCAACCGATCGTGGGAGTACGTACCTTTCTCGGCCCTCCATACACCCCGTCTCGCGGGTGCGAAGCTGTAACGATCGTATAACGATCTCCCGGCGCGCGTCGTCCGCAGCCCTAGTGTGTGTGTGTGTGTGGCTGTGTGACGCGCAACTTTCGAGCCCTGTGCACTTTGAAATTCCGAGAAACTCCACACGCACGCGGGTAGGTATATATGATGAACACGGAGCGACGGCTCCGAGGGAAAATTCACCGTCGGAATTTCTCTCGCGCGGAGAAGAGGAGACCAAAGACACACGCGCCGTGAGGATATAGAAGCGAGGATGAGAGATTAAGAGAGATTCCCGTCGAGCGTGAGTATGTATTGTGTGGGAACGACGGCCGAGAGAGAGAGAAAGATTTTCGGCCCGTGAGAACCGAGACTCCTCGACGAGACGCATCTTCTCAGGCTTACTAGGGGACCAGTCGGCTCGAGCAGGTCTCCCGGAGATTCTCCAATTATTCGCGGCCAGCTCGCAATTTTTCTCGCCTCCCTCGTCCGTATGTTGGGCCTCTCTCTCTCCTTCTCGCAAGTATACGACGACATCGTGCGCGAAAATTGATACGGGGAATTCGATCGATGCGATCGGGAGATGCGCTCGAGACTTGGTGAGAGATCGGCTGTTGCCTTTTGCGGAAGATGCGCGGAAAGTCGCGAGACCGGTAGCGCTGGTAGCTCGGAATGCGCGTTCGCATATATTGACGATTGACGCGTGGCCGAGAGTCGAGTCACGATCTGCGATCTGGAATGCGCGCGTGGGAAAGATTCTGCGAGAGCGCATCCGATCGGTAGCGAATCGGCTCTCTCTATCCTGTGGCGCGGAGTGGAATAAAGGGAAGAAGGGACGATTCTGGGCTGTAGATTCTGTGTTAGAAACAAGCTCGTGGAGCCTGCCGAAAATCCCTTCGAGAAATCTTTAAAGCATCGATCCTTACAAATTGAAGGTTCTGAGGTGAGAAATGCACAGTGTACAAAAAATTTTCAGTGATTTTATGACTCTGGAAATCCGTAATTTTTGGACACTGGTCTGGGAGTAGCAATTTTACTACTCCCGGAGCAGCAAGTCCCAGAGTAGTAAAATTACTAAAAGCTTTCTTACAGTGCAGCCATAACTGATATGCGCAGTTTAAAATTTTGACCGCCTACCCCCGAGCTTGCAAGCACGAGAGCATGCTTAACACGTCTGGCTCTTTCAGAGATGAAGCGGATTTCTTGCGCATCATCCGTTCACCATGCAGTCTTGACGCATACGAGAACCGATTTCTCATATTGATCTCTGGCAAAAGCGTATTCACAATTTTGCCACCTTCTAGATCCCTCATGCAAGGCCAGAGGACAACTCCTGAATACTTAATTCACAATCATAACCCTCCACAGATTTTCTCGTCATCCTAGATTTGCTCGAGTTTCCACAATTACAAGAGAAAATTTTCCGAGTAGCCGATGATCGGTTTGCAACATTTAGCGAAAAAATCGATTGACTCCATATGGTAAAATCTACCGCGCCAATTTATAGCCAACTCCTTCTCTCTGCGAGCTCTCGCCCCACAGATTGCACAGAGCACGCCCTTGACTTTTGGCTACCTTCGCGCGCTCTCGAAATTCAAGCTAAAGCTCAGAAAAGCTCTGCTACCCTTAAAAAATCCAACAACCTCGTGCCACTGCTCGATAAGACTGATACCACTCCCAGATAAGCTCGGAATCGCAACTAGCTTGACTCGCCGGTCTATCTCAAGCTCGGATCGGCATTCGCCGCATCTATCTCTCATACAACTCGTGGCGCGCGGAGAGAGAGACATAGAGTGGCGGACGCGTGCAATCGGCACTCGATATAATCCGCTGTCGCGTACACCTCGTCTGCTGTGGCCGCTATCGCCAATCCGGCTTCTGGTCCAGCCGCAATGCGACGCGCGAACAGCTCCTCTCGCGCGCTGATCACTTGGTAAGCCTGAGAAAGCGGCCTCGTCTTTCGAACCTCGGTTCTCACGCTTGGAATCTCGCTCCTCTCTCCGTCTCTCCTCTCTTTCTCTCCCTCTCGTCTCCTCCTCGTTCATGCGGTAGCCGTCCCATATACCGATTCTCCCATTTATATTAGTATGTGTGAGACTCTTGAGAGGTATAGACCGACGGATACCCTCCCAAAAATGCATTATTCTCTCGTTCTCTCCTCTCTCTCTCGAGAGAGAGAGAGGAGCTTGAAATTTTCCCAGATCCCTTCTCGCATACTCAGCCACGCTCATAATACACCTCCGCGTTTTTCCCCACTCTCCGAGGCTATATATCTCGATTCTCCAAGCTCAAAAGTACATATTTAAGTATTAGCGGTGGTTATAGAGCGCGAGCTTCCGCCGAAAAGAGAGCGCATGGGATCGTGCGACCGGAAATTTTCGGAGCGTGTGAGTTAGCGCGAGTGATAATCGCTTCCGCGCGGCGGCCAAGTGCCGAATCAGCGAGATGGCTCTTGTATACGATCCGAGGAATGCGTTTGTGTTGCGAGAGAGAGAGAGAGAGAGAGAGAGAAGGAGAGATAGCGGAGAAAAATAACCGCCGTCGCGGGCTCTCACCTTCGAGAACTCGAGTTCCCACGTCTCGTGAGAAACATTTCGGTCAAGACTCATTTCCCTTATCGTCGGCTCGCAGGCCATCATCAGCGACGAGGAGCACGACTCTTTCTGCCGAGCGACGACGCGCTTTCGAAAAATTATTCCACACCGACGTTGATTATTGCCGATATCGAGCGATAACGAGTTTGAGGAGCGCAAGATATTACATAGCTGTTCAGAGCTTCCGTCTCTTATGAGATGCTCGAGTGGAGTCGTGAGGAGTCGACGCGGATGTAAATTTTTCCGCGTTCGTCTCGCTTGAGTTAATATTCCGGGTATCTTATCTCCGATAGAGAGTTTACTGGAGAGTGGGTCGCGAGAAACACGCGTACCGATCTTTGAGTATATGCGGCTTGAGAGTTGGCAACGGCCTTGAATTTTCTGCTTATGAATCGTCAATTTTGTGCGTTCGTTCAAAGGTTATGAAGAGTCGGAGAAAAATCGTCGGTCTGATCAAAATCTGACTCGTTACTGACGGAATTCCACGGACTGATTTCTCATCATACTCAATTTTTTCTCACAAGTATTGGACGAGAATGAGCGCAGAAGAAGTATGCCGAGACTCTCGATGCGTTAGTTTTGAAAGCGTGTCTCCGAGACTCCACGTGATTATATCGGAATTCTTGGAGATTCTGACGAGAGAGAGAGAGAGAGAGAGAGAGAGAGAGAGAGAGAGAGAGAGAGAGAGAGAGAACATCGGCGAGTTTAATAGTCATGGTCGATAGCTGATAATCTATTACAAAGTTGGGCAATATCTAGAGTGTTGGGAGGGGAGAGTCGACTCGAGTTGAAGAATGAAATTTGAAATTTATGCGAATCACATTTGGGAAACTCTGCGGGAATTGACGCCAGTACATTGTTCAAAGTTATAAGGGATCGCCGGAATCCGGAGAATCTCGCAGAAAATCCAGAGAAATTTCTCAACCTTCTCTCGTTGGCGCGAGGTTGTGCTTCCGAGAGAGTCCAAGTTTCATCTTCTTCTCACGCGTACCAGAGTGACATGAAGTGCCAAGAAGTTTCGACTCGAAAAATTCAAGATGGCTGACTTTATCAATTTCGAACGCATGGAAGTCGTTCAAGCATAGATAATCTCGACTTATCCAATCAGTATGATATCTTCTTGATTCATTCGAAAAGTTCAAGTACGATGAAATCCTCTTCGCTGTTTATCTGCAGACTCGAAAGTTCCCAATATTACTCAAATCACTTTTATCCAGACAAAACTCTCGCGGTTGGACTCGTTTGAAATAATAAAATCGACAAAGAAATTTCAACATTCGCTGTTTGGCATCAGCCCGTAGTTTTGATGACAACACAAACAATCGATAAGTGAGCAAACAAATAATCATCTCGGACCTCATATTAACCAATTTCAACCACGGCAAAGTCGAATGTTATACGTTTTAAAATCTGGGAAACAACGAGTGATATTGTTATTGGTCGTCACCGAGTGGGTTTTTGTCCAAAATCAAAATTTATAAATACTGCGCTCGGAAAACACATGGAGTAAATTGACTAGCATATTTGACATTGGAATATCTGAAACATTCCGAGCTTGAGCTTGAAATAATTCTTCAGAGAATCTCATTTTTGCAATTCATGTTCGAGATAAATTCAAATTTCCTCTTCACGTAAACTCTTCCCTTGATCAAACGAGAGTGACTTCTTCAAGAGCAGAGTTGCAGTATAAAGGTGCAAGGCAGATCCCATCCGACAAACAAATTATGAAGACAGAATGTACTTTTACCTTATCGCCCAAAAACTATCGAACTAGAATCCAGAGTGTAGACTGGAACTTGAAGCACTAACATGAATATAAATCTGAAAAAATAGATCTAAAAAAATAAATAAATCTGAAATGAATCTGAAAAAAATGAGTCTTTGTGTGGAAGCCAGATTGGGCACAATAAATGTTTGCGCATATGTTCATAATTTGTGACGAGCAAAATACACATCATATTCACTTTTATCTTCTGTTGTCTGAGATTTGTATGTAAACACAAAGAAAATGAAAAATGCTTCAGCTTCTATCAGCTTTTCGTAAACTTTTAATAGTTTTTTTCCCCCAATCTGGTGATCAAAGCGATCCATCAAAACCTTTGAATTGAGACAAATATATTCTATTTTCATGAGAATACCTTTTCAAAAAACCATAGCCTGAAATCAGTTATGTACAATATGACCAGATGTAGGGTCATTTCCCGGGCTTGGAGCCCCGAAGACAAAAATTTTGCTAAAAAAGCCATAAGGTGGTGGCACTAGTAGCTGCGCCCCTTGACGTTCTTATTCTAATGAATGAGCATTTTTTGAGTAGAATCAATGTTCTACGGGTAAGGAATAATTCTGCAATCCCCCTTCAACCAATCGGGGTTGGAAGGATCCATAAAAAGAGTTGGAGAACTGCCCATAATTAATATTTGAAACATATGCATCGATCCGCCCGAATTAGCCATTTTCCTTCGTAAAAGATTTAGAGAAGTTTTCCGTTAAAGTTGTTCCTAGAAAAGTTCGAGAGGATATCGCGTCTCAAAATCTTTTGGATAAGTTGGGTATTGACCTAAAAAACACTTATCAACTGCAACAATATCCCATACAACAATTTGACAATAAATAAAGAGGTGGGCGTTAACTATTGCCCGACGAGCAGCTGACATCAGTACCCCCCCGCCTATGAGACGGCCACTGGCGCTGTGCTCCTCTCGGATGCAGCTCTAGTTGTCGCCCACCTTATTTTTTCATATTCCACATCAATTGAATCCATATGATTCTCTATTTGTCCAAAACAGTGATGAAATCGCCATTCTGATCGATTTTTCCGGCCTGTTGTCGCGACATCCGGCCTCCAAATGAGCTTAAGGGGAAGGAAAAGCTCTACTTTATACCCTTACCGACATTGATAATAAGTTGATTTAAAATAAAACAAAACGATATTCCAAAAAAGTAGCTCCAATCCAAACTGCGTATTAGCAGAATGCACTACTGTGTAAAATTTTGGAGTAATCCGTGGAAAGCTCTTGGAATAATCTCGACTCTGGTTTAATTCTAATATATTTGCTCTAGAGTTGGGATTACTCAAAGAGCTTTCCGCGGATCATTCCAAAATTTTACACAGTGGTGCATTCTGCCAATGCGCAGTTTGGATTGGAGCTACTTTTTTGAAATATTGTTTTGTTTTATTTTAAATCAATTCATGATGATTGTCGGTAAGGTAGAGCTTTTACGTGACCTTAACTTTGCATCTATTTCATTACAATGGCCTCGATATTGATTGATTAACTAGATAAATCCAAAATCTGTTTATACCGGCGCAACTTATAGCAAAGATTCGGAAAAAGAGCCCATAGAGCACTGGCCCTGTATCTGAAGTCGTGTGAAAGACTTATCAATTATCTAAATTGACGATTAAAATCAACATAATCTCCGCAGATTAAGATTAATAAAATCACCTCTATTGTCATCTTAATAACGTTACAGAGCGAGAATGATCGATACTTTCATATTTTCACCCATTTCCCGGTGTTTTGAGCGGGTGGGCGGTAGCTAGCCGCTCAGCCGGGAAGAGAACTAGCGCTAGGGGAGGGGGGTGAGGGGGGGGGCTACTAGCGATTTTACACATATTTTTTCAATCACTTGGTAAAAATTGTTGCTCCAATTTGAGGTATTGGAAAAAATTGTATAGCATTCTTAAACTCCCAGAGTGAGTATTAGTTCAACATTCGAGGCCATAGATTGATACCTTCAGCGGCGAACGAATTATGAACACCAAATTTTTTCCATAAAGGGGCGGCTACTAGTGCCATTACCCTATAGCAATTCAATCACTTTCAACATCCCAACGTAAGATGCCATCTGCGCACGCCTTCATTGACATCTCTCTTCCCCCCGAATGATTAGAATTTGTCATTTCAATGTTTCAATGACATGAAAAGCTCCGGTAGCTATTACTTTGTTGTGCAAAGGCCGTCACGAGAACAGATTTGTATTGATTCTACAATAACATTTTTATAGCACTCTAACCTGAGAATCGCAATTTTGGACATGATTTTCAGGTACTCGTATACTATAAAGTCTTGTATGAAACCGCGTGCGGAAGGGTGGTTTTGATACGATAAAGACTTGTAACACTCGTTTCGCTCGTGTCACATCCTGTCCTTCATGCAAAACCACCCGTCCACGTGCGGTGTCATAATATACTATTTTATAAAAATATAGAACATGCAATATCTAAAACTCAAAGTGTCCGAAGTATAATTATCTTTGAAATTATAGAACTGAAAAAACCAAGACTATGGTGAAGAAGGTTCAGATAATGAGGTTTGTGTTCAGAAAGAGCTAATATGGAACCACGTGTAAAGAACATAAAGAATCAATGACATTCATAGGTCAGTCCATTTTTGGCATATTTCATGAGAGCTATCTTCTATCATTTCTATCAATGGATTAGTCAAATGAGTATTGAGATCCTGTGATGAAACCGAATACTGGTGTAAACTCTCAAAAAAATTCATTCAAAACTTTTGAATAGCGATATGTTTTTCAAGTCTGTTTTTAATGCCTCAAAGAACGACATACATCATTGATCAAAAGAAAGAATCAGGTGTATCTTGTTCTATCAAAAAGATTATTGGTAACATTTTTTCAGCGCAGTCGGACTTCCAAACCTCAAATCCTTCCCTGGCAACAGACTCACTCGACAACCTATTAAGTGTTGACCAAAACTATTGAGTGTTGGCCCTCTCAAACTCCAAATTTCATCCGAACGTGGCCATTTAATATGAAGTGTAAGAGCAGTCTAAGCACCTCCTATCACATATCTGTTTTGGATTGAGGGAACTTGCTTGAAGTCACAACTACCCTCCTTTTAAACATAAGAGTCGAACAAACAAGAATCATTTGCTATCTCGAGTATACGCCCAATTAAAGATGACAGAAAAATAGAACCATAGATGAGAAGGACATCCTATCATCTCTGATAAAACAGCATTCTAGGCATAGTCCTGATTTTTCTGTTTATACTTTTACAAGGATAGTCACCCTCTCCAAAATACGTTGCATCTAATTCAGAACGGGCAAAACCTAATATTATTTGAGTCGCAATTATATTTGCAGACCCTTTCGTTACAAACTAAATGAGAGATGGCCATTATCCTCATCCTACGCGACCTTTTCCAAAATAGAAAGAAATATGATAGGTGAACGGTCAAGGGCGGAACTGTTTCAATTTTGTATTAACCGGGTTCCGCTTATGTGGATCATTTTACAAATGAATTAATGTGACTGATCCCATCTTCCCATCTTTGCATAGATCAGTTCTATACCACAAGATATATCTTTCAATAGCGAAATCCTACTAAAAATGTACGGTGGCTAAGTGTTACTGCAAAATCACTTACTCATCTGCAACAAAATCACCAATTCTAGTAGTAAATGAAAAGATTATCAAGATATTTCTTCCCTCCCTTGCACATAGCACAATCCTCAAAATGCGTCCAAAAATCATCAAAAATTTGTATTAGTTTGAGACTCCATTTATGTCTATATTTGACCTTCATTGGCAGCTCAATAATTCCATTACAAGAGTTATGGATAGCAGATAAGCAAAATAATGCAACGCTGCATTTTATAATCCTGCGATAATCAACGTCTTAATAGTACCTTGAAAAATCTAATCGTCAAAAAGGACCTATACAAATAACAAATCGTGCAGAAGCTTTCGAAGAAACCCACCACAAATTTTCGCCCGTTCCACTCGGACGACTCGTCCGTCCGTATAATGATACCCATCCAGGTATAAGATGGAGACGATTGCGCGGGCCCGAAAGTGGGAGGCGTGGCGGGGCCCAACTACCTGTTCGAGGACCTCTATCTCCAAATCCTCCCGAGACTTTCTCGAGCCTCCTGAACCCCTGTTGCAAACGGTACCATTTTTCGACAAGTGTCAACCCTTTCATCCTCTGGTCTCGATTCATATCGCATGGTTTCTTTGAAATCCGAGCCCGGCAATGGGAACAGCACATTGCAAATAGCAATTTCAGCGGATCAAACTCTCCGCTGTCTCTCATTCCCCCGTAATTCGCCCCAAACCCAAAGAGCGTCGCGGAGACTCAGCAATATTGGTTCACCAAAGAATTTCAGCTCCTGTCGGGCAGCCTGTTGGAGCCCATGGGGTCCTAATCTCGACGGGAGTAGGATCAACCCTTTCGCCAAAATGACTATGCTATCCTTCTTCCTCGATACTTTTTTAAGACGTTTTTTTTTCTCGCTCTTCCCGCCTTTGGCCTCCGAATTCTAAAAGTTCCTAGCCTCTCCTGCTAGCCGGATTCGAATTCTTCGATTAATTCGCTGCTGCAATATATTTGACGCCTCGGGGGCTGCTTCGGCTCGGGCTTAATTTACAATTAACTAATAATATCGTTGCCGCGAGATGATCTTGTTAATGCGGCGACTCGTCGACAGCTCATTCTCGCAATTATTCCCGCCGAATCGGGGCTCTTTGGGCCTCATGCGTGCCTGCTACTCTGAGGATTTCAGGCTTCCGTCAACAGATTTTTTGAGGGTCGTGGGCGTCTTGTGCCGATTTCTCTTTCGGACGATCGGCTCGCTGAGGGACCGCACGCAGCAGGTGCATTTTGAGCACAGATGCAGGTGCACTATATCTATATGGGTTGCTAAGGAGGGTCCGGATGCAACGGG
>JAPYYZ010007264.1:0-11848 GCA_030522705.1 Eretmocerus eremicus | reverse complement strand
CTGCAATACTGAACGGCAGCGTTTAGTGAAATCTTTCCTAATTGGTCTTCGTGGAAGTTTTTCAAAAACGCTAAGAAATTTCTATTCCCATTTGATTCATTCGTCGAAAAAAATATATATTATGTATAATGTATACTACAAAAATGAGAGTAACATGTAACTGTAAGGCTTATCAGTAGTCATAGTATACAAAACATTAGTTATCAAATTAGATATTATTCTCATGATGAAGGGTATCAAATCATCTCTTTCATACGAAAAAGTTACCCGAGTATTCTAAATAATCCAACGTCACAGGAAAAAAGTCTCGCGTATAATACAGTATTTTACATATTTTTTATATTACAAATGACATGGTTCCAACTAGTAAACAGTATTTCAAGAATAATTTTGAAAATGTTCACCTCATCATTGAAGCTTCGCTTCTTCTTTGACTTTCCAATGAACAAGTTCCATGCACGCCGTAGCATCTTCTTTGCTGTCATGTCCACCGACTAGAATATGGAAATATTGAACGGCATTAGAATCGAGAACTATGCAATCTTAATCAGAGAACAGAATTATAAAATTTTTGAATTATCTCGTAAGTTGAAACTCATTATCATCAATTTGAGACAATGAGAGACCAAGAGACAGAAATTCGAGATAAGGAGTGTATCGAAAATTATTCGAGAAGGAACGGAAAGGCGCTCGGAGATCATCAACACTCACCGTCGTTTTGAATAATCTTTCGGAGATACTCTGAACATAAATTCTTTAAAGCTCTCTTCAAAGGTGGTCCATTCTTATGTGGAAACATAACACTCGTATCTACAACAGTGTCGTGTAACAATTTGAGCGCCTTGAAATCGCTTTCAAGACTGTGTCCTACAAGGATGGTTTTCGAAGAAAACATTGAAAGAAGCGTAGCTTGTACTTCAAGAAGTGTAGTTGTCACATTTTCCATGTCTTCTTCAGTTATCCCGGAAAACCTACAAATACATTTCGGTTTTCAGTCAAGGTTTCATTACTTTATATTTCCAGCTGAACTTTCATATTTAGATTATGATTAGTGGCATCCTAAACTCCTTTTTCATGCGGAGGCAGTCGAGGGGTTTTCAATTAAAGCACAAAACGGAATTCAAAGCCTCGAGTGGGACATTTCATTACCTCGTATTGTGGTCAATGATGGGATGTGTGGGCTTGACCAAGGTTTCATAGACGACTTGGCAATCTTCATTTATTACCGTCACCCTAGTTAATTCTAAGCCCTCTGTCGTATAACACATTTCACAATCCAAAGCAAACACTCCAGAATCATCGGTGTGCTTGGTCCCTGTGAAATCGTTCGAGATATATTCCAAATTCCTTATTCAGAGTTAGTAGTAAGAAGCTATTTCTGCCTCTCCGCAGAGCTTGGCATTTTTTTCTGAACTACCTTTGTCGAACGTCGAAACGTAGCCTCTGAGATTTTCAACATCCACGTGATCCCACACGTGCGTGCTTGCATCGCAACATCCGTCCGAAGATCCATCTTGCTTGCAGCACATATACTTACTCTCTCCCCTGAAGGTGAATTTCCTCGCATAGTGATAAATACAGTTTTCTTTTCGCACTGGAAGGCCGTACTTATCAACCATGTACGGTTTGTTGCATCGACAACAGAAGCGTTCGTTAGGCACTTTGGAAAGAGTCGACTGACCCCTTGTATTGATAGTATACAACTTAGCTCGACCCTGGAAATGATGTAATTCATGAGCGATGGATGCTGTTACGCATTCGCTAAGGTGATTCCCAATTGATAAATTTCGAAATTCACCAAATAATAGGTATGGAAAATTGAAATATTCCTCGAACGGATAGCGCGTATTTTCAGATGGCTCGCGCCACACGCTATACTGCGTCATCTTCAAAGATGCCGAGATTAATGATTAATCATCTTGGCATACAATTATTGTGCGACCAAAAAATATCGCGTGTTGAATTTTCGGGTGTAGCTCTTGGAATAACCGAGCCGCGACACTACAACGGATACTGGGATTTATGATGAGCTCTGCCGTCTTGGCGGAGAAATACCGTAAGACAATTTTGGTCGAACTGAGATATTGAAGGAAACGCGTTTCTCATTGCACGCGGTTCTTGTGGATACATGAAATGTTTCTAATTTTTTTCTCGGCCATTAAGATTGATAAAGATTTCCAACAAAGACCATCTGATGAAGCTTTTTGAGTTCTGTATGACAGTATTTTTTTCTCAATTTCGCCAAAAATCGACTTACGGTATTTCTTCGCCAGGATGGCAGAGCTGCAGTCGCCAATTACCAACAAAAGTGCCAAACTACCCGCCAAATTCGTAATACTCTAGTGTCTTTAGTTCCAGGCCAACGGCGAGAATCGAGGCGACCAGCCTTGAGCGAAGAAAGAACACTTTCGCGAGAATAGTTTTTGGCTTCAATAATTTGAGCTTCCATCAGTATCGCAAAGACTTTGAATGGCACGTTCGAAACTGAAGGATCGAATTGAGACTTGCAGCAGCTCAGGATGATCACTGGTCGTGTACGCCACTGGAGGCTAAGTTAGCAGAATGAGTATTTTCGATTGTCGACTTCCTAATAATTCGTAGAGATGTAATATCACGCTTTGATTCCATAGAATACGCGTTCAAATTCCGCAGTTCGTCCAGAGAATCAGTCTCGCTTCAAGATCGTAATGGGATGACAAAGTATCTGCAGATAGTAACTCCATAAATTTTACTCCATAAAAGTGCAGCATTTTGATCCACTCCTATAAAGAGAGCAATATTTCGATGTCCACTACACGACATCGTTCGTTTATTGGTCCGCTGCAAAGGTCGGAAAGTCGAGTGGCATTTCTAGGGTAGGTTGTATATCTTCACAGATGTGAGATTGCGAGTGAATTTTGAGGGAGGATGTGACTGAGCCGGACATGTCAAGATACAATCGCCAGGAAACTCGAGGGTTTTGAGCAGGCAGGAGTGAACATTTTTTAATTTCAAGGATAGCAATTCAAAATTTAGGGATAAAATGAGTGAATCCATTAGCAGAGTGTAATGTAATGATAGAATGAGGAGAATCGAAAATTTTTCTGAGATCACGAGGAAAATCGTTCTTGACACGACGGACCAGACTCGCTATTTTTGCACCGATAAACGAGTGCGAAATCAGCTTTCCCGCGCACTTGTGCCGAATAATTGTTCGCCTATACATAAGTGAGAGCGCCATCCTGACTGCATATAGGAGAGAGTGAGTTAAGGTTTGACACTTTTCGTGTTCCGGCTATCCTATGATAATTACACCTACATACTCTGCGGGATCTTGAAATGTAGCTCAAAAGAACTTATGAAGAAAATGTTTAGATCCGCAGATTTTATAGTTTCTCCATAGATTGAAAAGTTTTTGTCCAACATCGCCCCAAATTTTGGGGCTATGTTAGACATAGCTTCTAACAATGAAGCGAATGTACCCCTCGCGCATGGTGCGATTTTTTCCCTTCCTTCACAAAATAGTCATGAAGGTATGATACCACCAAATAACTTAGGTTCACCCGAATTTTTTAGGGAAGACGATCAAAAAGAGGTATTTTTACCATGTTTTCCCGACTAACAATAAGTCTGGACAGCAGCCCCATTGATTAACATGGGCTGTCCAACATCGTCGGATACCACACTTTTTCGTGAAATTGCCGTAGCTTGGTCCCAGTTTAGTCAATTTTAACCCACAATAGCTCAAAATCTTCGTCTTTTGACGTAGTTTCCAAATACTGAAAAGGCGATATGGGAACTGCAGAGGGCTGGGAGCTATTTGCACTTTTGCATTCGTAAAAAATTACGAAACGATGAAAAAATGTTGGTCTAAGTTGTTTGAGGCTGTTGAGGTGCCAGTTCTACGGTCTGAATGGCTCAGAACTATGTGCTTTTATTGAAAACAAATTAACCATGTGGTGGGAAACGATAAAGACCGCGTAGAGAAGAGATATCGTCAGTTTCCAACATCGCCCCGCTCTCCCCTAGTAGTTATACCGTAACAACATAACTTCATCGTCATTCAAGATGACATGGCTCATTCCTTCAATTCTAATTCATCAATCATTCCCGATCACCTCGAACAAAAGGAACGATTTACCGACACAGAATCAGAGCTCTCGTTCAAGTTGGGACGCCTATCTCCTAGGAATGGCTCAAAGCACGCGTCGGGGAAAAACAACGATGAAAAGTTCAATATCTCTTTTGTCTAATCTCTGAAAGTAGTATCAAAACGCAAGAGACTTAATTTAGCCGATACAGATCAACTTGCATCTTGCATGTTGGTGCGAATCAGAATTGTGACGGTTTGTCCGCAATAACAACGGATCTTCCAAAATACCTCCTACATGTCTCGTAACATTTTTCGTGCTGGATTAAAAATTTCTGCTTCAAAATCGATCGTTGCCGCTTTAAAAAATTGAATCGAATGAGGCCACCGTGGCCCAGTGGATCTAGTCCTTGGTCTCACACACGGAAGGCCAGGGTTCGTTTCTCGGATGCTCGGTGGTTCGGAACCCACCTTAAACTGTAGGTCCCCTCACCGAGGTGAAATCGGTAGTTGGCAGTTGCTGACGCGCTGGTTGAGCGTATCTCAACCCCATCACCCACATGGGTACCGTCGGAATGGAGCTTGAAAGAGCAGTTACCGAGACGTAAAACTAAGAAAATTTATGGGTATTTAAAGAATTGAATTTGGTATTATTTGTAGAGAACCAAAAATATTACGTTAACTGATCGCGACAATATCGTATCTGAAACCAATCTTTGTTGATCATCTTCCCGAACGTGCCTAACTTCCACTTGATGGAGCAGTGGATGACAGTAAACGAATTTCAGTTAACCGATAGTAGGTGACGTTTTTCAGGCCCATCGAAGAGGGATACGCGATGCAAATGAAAAATCGCAAAGTCAAAGTATGATGGATGCAGACCAACAATCTGAGAATTTTTTCCTAAACCAACGTAGAGTATGTATCGTGCCACAGCACCTTCAAGCTTGCTTTAATGGTAATCTTGAGCTGCCTTCTTCTCCAAATCGGTGCATCGGATATAATTGCGGGGGTCGATTCCGTGGTATCAATACTGATTACCGAATGACACATGAGCTTACAAGTGCATGTGAAATTGGTGTCTCAAATTGGTGATTTGATTTGGCATCCGCAGGAAAAAGGTATTACTAGTCATCCGTAAGGATAGAGTGAAACTCATGTAGATTGGGTTCGATCGGAAATCTCCATTAAATTGTAAGGGTGTTTGATTCGAGGGTAGGATGAATGAATATATCTCACTTTTGGTCCATCAGGGTGAGGTCTGGGAAAACCATTATCTCGCAGTTCTTGTTCTGTAAGAATCCACTTGGAGAGCATGCTATACAATGATGAACCCTTGAAGTCTGCCGTTGCCTTTTTCGGCTTTATAACGCTCCACGATCCCTTCACCTTGCCTTCAAGAACGCTTTTGTGCGAGATCAAACCTCCGCCTGACACGGAGCCATCCTCGGATTTCTGGTCCACCTCTTTACGTAAGCGGTGTACAGTCAGCATACACGAATTCTTATATACAGTAAGAGCCTTACATCGCTCGTAACACGCAAATTCCTCATTCACAGCCCGTTCAGATGCATCATTGCTATTTGTGTATATCTGAACACAGATATCTTGCATGGCATTGACATAGAACTGGCGCACATTGAGCGGGAATTTTGGAGTACCGGACGTTTGCGTTGGCTCTGGTCGTGCAAGTTGGGATACCTAAAATTAAAAGTGTCACAATATCGGGTTTGCAGCATGCTACACAGATATCGAATCTGAAAATGTAAATCGAAATTCATGGATTAATCAGTATTATCCTCACCACTTGTGGAACATGAGCAACACGTGCTACTCCTTTTTTATTTTGAGCCGCAGTCTTTGCTTCTACTTGTGCAGCTCGTTCCATGACTTTTTTCTTTTCCAAAGCAAGAGACATTGCATATGGAACCTGAGCAATCCTGATTCGCCCTGCGACATGATATAAAATAATGAAAAATCAATAATTCCTCTTACCATTGGAAGTAAAATGGCAATAATTACCGTTTCCATTCATTTGACTGTCATGGTGTGAGGCTGACGTGATATTTTCACCAAGTTTCTTATGAAAAGAGGATTCTACAGGCCTACTTGCAGTTGCTTTTTCGGCTGCTACTTCTTTCATCATCCTCCACCTCTCATACATTTGTTGTTGTGGATTTTTCAGGCGTTTCGGAGGTTGAGACGGTCCAACTGGTTTGACCGCTACAGAAGCTGCAGACCCATGCGCAACTCGTTTTTTAGCGGCTTCTTCGGGTTCTTCGGGGTCAGTTTTACGTGCAGATTTACTCGTAACATCTTTAGGGTGGTCAGGAACTTCGTATTCCTATAAATGATGAATCAGAACATTGAAAACACAGCTGAATTACAAGTTGAAATGTTCGACCTTTGATTAAAACTTTCAAGTACCTGAAAAATTTTGCGACACTCCTCTTCCACATCATGATCTGAATCAGAATCTTCTAACAGATTATCGTCATAAAACGGAGAAAACTCTTCATATTCTGGACTGTCACCTTTTTCTTCGCGATCTGACTTTTCATTTTTCTCACTGACATTATCTTCAGTTTCTGTAGAGGGATTTTCATTGGATTTACTGGATTTATGACTAGAGTGGGAACTGCGCCGTTCTGAACTTTTGCTGGAATGAGACTTACTTGATCTACTTTTGGAATCAGAAGTACTTGACTTACTCTTATGCTTATCTTTATCACGAGATTTATCCTTGCCATCTTTGTGTTTATCCTTTGAATCTTTTGAGCTTCTGTCCTTGTCAGATTTTGAATCTTTCTTACTCTTGTGGGAGCTATCTTTTTCTCTACCATCTTTCAATTTCTCTTTTTCCTTTTCTCTATCTTTTTCTTTACTCTTGCTGGCCTTTGAAGAAGATGAAGATGAAGATTTCTCCCTGCCATTTTTTGATGAACTGTGTTTGTGTTTGTCTCGGTCTCGACTTTTTTCTTTATCCCTATCTTTTCTTTCTCTATCTTCATCTTTGCTTCCTCTTCTGTCTTTGCTTTTACTGTGTTTGGAATCATTTTCTTTCAACTTCACTTTTTCCACATGTTCTTCCTTAATTTTACTGTGTGCCGAATCTTGGTGTTTACTTTTACTTTGTTTTGAATTACTTTCTTCAATTTCATCATGTTTTGCATCTTGTTGGTTAGTGTGGTCAGTTGATTCTTCTTCCCTATTGTCATTTTCCAAGGTATTAGTTTCAATTTTGTTTTTACAGTCATCAAACTCTGCAACAAATTCACTAACTTTTTCAACTGATTCTATTGGATCCTCTAGATCACATGGATCTTCACCTTCTGACTTGATGCAATCTGTGTCATCATGATTGTCAGTCTCATGGATTGATTTTGAATCCTTATTCTCTTGCTCATCCTGCAAGATGCTACTAACCATTGCTTTCAAATTCTCTTCATTTTTTGAGACTACACCTTGATTAGTCTTAGGTTGACTTTCTTCGATCTGAGGTTTGCTTTCCGCCTCAATCACATTTTCCAATTTCTTGTTATCTTCTGTACATGGTGAAGATTCACTACGGAGAAGTTCCTCTAGATCCTCAAGATCAATGGGATCATCAAAAAGTTGCTCATCTTTCAAAGGAATTTTAGGCCTTCTCGGGACATACTCTTCTCTTCGTTTTTTTAATTTGGGTCGATGAAATTCTCTCTTTCTTTTCATTTCAGGAACATAAGTGTCTTCATCATTGTACAGATTCTGCAGTATCTCAGATTTTGATGTAGGAACATAAGTTTGAGGGACATAAGTCTCTGTAGAATTTGTTTGACTGATGGCAGTGGGTGTGTAAGAGATCTTTGATTTTTTAGAAGATGGAATATTGCGAATGACATCCATCCATGGCCTCTCAACATCTGGTGACTTTCTTTTGACTGCCTTACTTTCTCTTGTAGGTTGATACACAGAGACCGGTAAGTGCCTCCTCTTCAGTTCTGCTATTGGGGTAGGATTATAAACACACGATGACGAACTACTTTGAGGGACACTCCGCACATGCTTTGAATCCTGAGTTATGATTTCCTTATCAATTGCATGAGTAGATGATACAGAAGGAACAAGTTTGGGTTTCAGTTCTTCTACTACTTGCGTGATAATCTTCTCTGTATCCTTTATGCTTTGATTAGCTAGAACCTGCTTCACTGTTTCAGACACTAGTCGATGAATGACATCAGGATCAGGTGAGGCTACCGAAGCCAAGCTGGTTGCTTTAGTCTTCTGTATTGCCTGATGGGCCTCTGACGCAGCCACTGAAGATGTGCTACCTCCATCTGCAGATCAAGAAAATTTCACTAGGATGTCAAAATCTGACTTTTTCCTCTGACCATGCCCTAACAGTGATGATGTGATGTGCATCAACAAACCATTATTCAACGCTCACTAAAAACAATGGCAGAGATGATTGTCACCCTCAAGAGCCACTGAGCATAGGAATACATAACATAGACGAGAAATACTTTGAAATTACGTTACATTACTTGGTTGTTTAAAAATAACCAGTGAAAAATTTTATAGGTTGGATAAGATGTTGCAAATTACCTCGGCGCGCGTGCCTAAAGTGGCAGTAGGGTCTCTCGCAGTATCCGTTCTCGTAAAAAGGGCAGTTGATGGCCTTGAAGTAACCCGTGGAGGGAAGCATAATAAAGATCTAGATCATCGCATTGGCCTCATCTCCGAGCACTCTCTCATCACGTTCGTGCGGCTGTCTCGCTCAAATTAGCGGAGCAAGTGAGCAACTCATGTGAACATGACGATTTGGATGAAAGTTCGAACTCTTCTTCCTCTACCTAGTGTTTTCTCGGGCTCAGCGGACATGAAAAACCGCGTCTTCTTCGCATAAATATACAGGTTACGAAGCAAAACCGAGACCCGAGATCTCTCCTCCAGAGGATCACACAGAATCACGCAGAATCAGCATGTAGCTGACCTGTCGCGGTAGCGGGCGGATTTCACGCTTACCTAAGATGATACAATCTTGCGAGATTCGCCACTGAAACCTGAAAGTTGAAACACGTGCGTTCGTCTTCATTCAAAGAATGCAGAGCTTCGTCGTTCTGCCGCTTCTCAGATACGGGTTTCGCGATGAGGGCAGTAATGTCGTAATGTGCACAGTGGCGCTCACACTCAAACGCTAGCAAATTTTGAGAAATTTGGAGATCATACCCTATTTATTGCTAAAATAAACAGCTGAAATAAAGTAGAAATGAGTCTGAAAAGGTTCTCTAGTAACTCAGAAGAGTCAACTTATGACAAACTTGAGCGATGAAGTTCAATGATTCACTGGAGTGCTTATCCTTGCACGCCAGCATCTGTTCTAAGAATCTGTCACACTCAAAGAATTCTTCAATTATCATGCAATGGAAAATGTACTCATGTGACATTTTGAATGAGCCTTAATATTTAATGGGTATAATAAACATTGTTCTTTGGGACTGTTGAGTACATTGTTTAACTTTGACATAACTCACTTTTTCAAGCAGTATAGGTTTCAAAAGTTTGGAACTTCTTTTAAAATCTCACCTAATAATATACAGATTCATGTCACTTATGTCAAACTAAATTAATTCTTATTATCGGTCACAGTCTGTTTGACAGCATGAAGGGCATAATTGATTGACGTGAAAGATGTCCATGACCATGTCTTAGCGACAGGGCTGTAGAATATTCCATGTATCAATCTTGTTTTGCAGTCATCTGAAAATATTAGATGATCAATCAATTTTTTAATTATTTGACACTTTGTAAAGCATACAAATAAAATTCTTACATTTGTCTAGTATTCTCCTAGTTTCTTCAGGAGTTATAAATTTATTCCAATCATGAGTCCCTACAGGTAGTAGACGTAGAACATATTCTGCTCCAACAATTCCACCAAGCCATGACAGGAGATTCTTGTTCAAAGTTGTGATGAATATAGAGCCATTAGGCTTTAGTACTTCAGAGCAGCTCTGCAAGAAATCATTAATAATTATTACAATTACTGTTATATCTTCTGCATTATAAATAGCATAGTACAAGAAAAATTGAAATTGATAAGGATAGGAATTTTTCTGACCTTTAAAAATAGTTCTTGATCAATTACATGTTCAAGGATTTCCGATGCAACTACTGCATCATACTCTCCTTTTTTCTCTTGTGAAAAGTCTTCAATTGATGAATAAACATAAGTTAAATTAGAGGAAAGACTCTCATCTAGTTTTGCATGTCCAATTCTTGCAAGAGGTTCTGACAATATACCTCCACCACATCCAACATCCAAAAGTTTAATACCCTCTAAAGGGCGACTAGGATTCGTTTCTTTGAACCCAGTGTTAGCAAGGCCATCTCTAACAAACTTGACTCTCAATGGATTCATTGAATGGAGTGCTTCCATTTCCCCATGTAGATCCCACCAATTATTGCCATGTTTTGAAAGATTCGCAACATCCTGATAATCCACTGTTGTTCTTGAACCTCCAGAGCTATCATGCTGCATTATATCAGGTGTTGTACTGATAGTTAAAAAGTTCAATTACTACCAAGATGAGAAGTAACACAACAAGCTTGTTTTGAGATGAATGAGCGGAAATCATGCATTTGTTGTGGATTGAAAACTAAACAAGAAGCTGAGGATTCGAAGGTGCAATAGAAAAAAAGAAACAAATGGATCTGATTTCAATTTTGAGAATTCCAAGGGTCATGGTTTTGCAAGTACCTGATTCGTGACAATGGTTGCAGTCCATACTGGATGAATCGATTTTTAAATGCATTGATCATTTTTGCACACCCTGTGAGTGGAATCAAAAGCCCAGGCTGTTGAAGTTGTCACTTTCCAAGATAACGCCTGGACGACGACAGTAAAGAAAGACTTCTTGTTGACCGTCGCATACTGAGTCGATCTTTCACCAAATTACGCAATATTTGCAAGAGGAATCATACGAAACGAATTTTAATAAGAAATTTTGTGATGGAAACGCTATTTAACCGTTTATGTTTACCCAACTTGCTAGCCCTGAAACTTTGATGTCTGCAGCAGAAACAAGGCAGCAAAAGAAAAATGTGGCATGCCGGCCGCCGCACTGCCCCCCCCCCGCCCCCCTGCGCTTGTGAAGTTCCCAAACTGTCTACGCGAGGGAGCCTCTTTCGCACTCTTGAATTGTGGTACGTGACAGGTTTGTTTTTCACATGGCATAATAATCCACCGAATCCTTTTATTAAACATTCCCAACGGTCAAACCTTTTGCATTTGTTGATGAAATAGTTTTCAGTGCTCGTGAATCTGTGAATATTTCGAGGTAAATTTGTATATTAAACGTAGGACAACAGGTTGAATGAGACACCTTGCAGTGGATCATTCCCACACATTTTTCATTATTTTCACGTTCAATTATCAATTTTCCAGAATGTATCAATTTATCCATGCCGTTTTCGATCACCGTCATTGATTACTCTCTAGATGATTGACTGGTGTTGGTCCAAAATTTCCTCCTACATAACCTTGGCATTCTTCATCTCAAATGATTATGCATGCTACTTTACTAATTAGTAATTTTGTTAATGAAACTATGTTCAGATGGTGGTTACTAAAGCTGCTGCGCCTAAAACAGGGGCTGCCCCAAAAGGGGCAGCTACCTCTAAAGATGGTGCAAAGAAGCGTGTAAGGAGACCTAGAAATTATGATCTTGGAAATGGAGTGTACAGATTCAGTAGAAGTCGTATGTATCACAAAAAGGCCATTTACAAGTTTGTAGGGAA
>JAPYYZ010007258.1:0-17477 GCA_030522705.1 Eretmocerus eremicus | reverse complement strand
TCCTTGACTGTAATTTGATCGTGAATACAGGATATATCATCAATTTGATCCCAAAATTTATCCCATCATATGAGTTTAACCAGGGTTATGTTTGTACGGAGATTCTAAGGATTTGCAATATTGTTATTTGGTTGGGGCAGGCGATTTCTCTCTAGTTTTAATATGAAGATTAAAGGCTTAAATAGTTCGTGAAGTTATGTTCTTGCAAAAGTTTCTCGATTCCTCAGCAAGCTGAAATACGATATTTGACGATATTGATATTGATATCACCGGCTGGTTTGGGCTGGTTCAACGCCGACTGCAGCTGCCAACGCCGAGTACTGCAGATGCGCTACTCGCTGCGCTGCGCCGTTCGCAGCGCCGCGTGACGGTAATCCGCGGAGTCGATCTAATCCCGGATTACGACTATGAATTCGAGCCTAAGAGGCTCCACCCAAGCATCTGGATAGCGCTATTTACCCTGGTAAAAGTTTCGGATGAGTATCTTGCAGTATCTCATACTGTGAGATACTGCGAGATACCCGCGACATATCCTTTGCTTTTTAGGAAACATATTCAACGATACTAAAGAGGAATTGTGAAATATTCCTCCCTGATGAACTAAGCGATACTGTCTCTAGCCGAAAAATACCATGAGGTATTTCTCTGCTGGAAATAATTAACAAGGATTTGTAAGCCAACGGGGATCTCACCTGGAACCTGGAAGATGCTTGAGACTGCAGGGCCTGGATAATGACGTGCAGATCGACCGTTTGCGGGATGGTGATTAATATATTTTCCTTTTTCATGAATCCAGAGTGACGAATCCGAAATGTAGGCCCAAAATTCCCCGAAAATTGCGTATATATTTCAGTTCAAAAATCTCTCCCCGGAGGTTTCTGGGATCGCTTATCACGAATATGTAGTCAGAATCTACTTTCCATGGATCTCAGATAGCGAATTCAAAATGGCGGCACAAAATTCTCCGAAAACTGCGTATCTCACCTCGAAAATCCCTACCTGGGGGATTTTGCAGTCGTTGATCACAAGTATGCAATCAGATTTCACCTTTCGTGAATCCAAAATGGCGAATTCAAGATAGCGGACCAAAATTTTCCGAAAACTGCAACCGTCCTAGATGTATTGCGATACGTTTCCGAAGGATCTTTTTCCAATTATCCATCGAAATATCACGGTCCAATACATGTACGAATGAGTGAAAAAGTTACTTGAAAAATGACAAATCTGATCAAGCATGGCGGCAAGATGCAACCTCTCCAGATATATTGCATTAGCTTTCTGCGGTCCTCTTTTCAATTATTCATCGAATGGCATAAGTGCCATCCTGGAACAAATAAGTGCAAAACATGAGCAGAACCGATATTTTCAGGACGCACTGGGGCAAAAACGCACACTTCCTTGCGTCTGACGGTGGAGATGCGTCATCTACAGCCAAAATGTGAGAGATTGAATATAGGCACATCTTGTCTAAATGCGCGCGACAGGCTGGAAATTGAATTTCTCCACACATTTATACCTTATTATCCGTCTGAAGCAAAGCATGAACCTAGAAGTATCTGAAAGTGTTGAGAATTATTGGATTCTCAGCATTCTCCGGCGCAAATAGTGTGATGATACAGAATATCATCTCTGCAGCGTAAAATATGCCGCAATCACAAAATCATCCGAATTCTGGGATTAGCCCGTACATTTAAATTTCCATGCCTGTATGTCATTTTGCCGTATAAGTATAATGGGGAGGTTGCGTTTTCCTACAACCGTTAGTTACCCACTTGGAATAAAGTTACACTCCCACCCATGTGGTAGACTTTTGGCACATCCCATCAAAATCATTCTATCTTCAAAACACCCGAGGAGAAAATGACATGATGGAATCATTCAAATCAGCTCCAACTGTTCAGAAATCAGTATGAACTTTTTTTAGTGAGCTTGGAGTACATATATCATCTGGGAAAATTCCCCACTGAAGACACTTCAGTAGGATAGGCTGATGAAGATCTTGACAATTTTTGAAGATGAACCATACCGAATAAATCCAAGTTAACTTTGGGAATGATTCTGATGATACAAAACGGCCTCAAATAAGCTGTTGAAACGTGTTTTGGAAGGATATTATCCAAAATGGGCATTCTGAGTTCTGTCTGTGACGCGTACCGGGCACCTAATTTTTTATGAGACATTTTTTTTTTTTTTTTTGAGGAATTTTTGATATTTTGAGGAACAGTCAATTTAAAGATGTTGTTAGTGGTACTTCTGAATGAGAATGCCAAAATACGAATTCACAACGGAGTTCTAAATCGGACAGACAGGAATTCAGCTTCTCAGGCGCAAATGAAATTTGAAGTGTGCGAAATGGCTACTACGTGGGTAACTGAGGGTTAAAGAGTAAGGATCCCCCAAACTTCCATTTCTCTCATTCTCTTGGAATATTGTTGAAACCAAGTGGGCTCAGGTAAGCAGAGTCAACCCCCTATAAAACATGAATTCCTGTAGGTCTGGTCCAACTGATTCCTGGAGTGAGTTCAATTTTTCCACAGGTAGAGCTGTGCCTTTCATTGAGATGGCAGTATCGCATGGATCTATCCTCATCATCTCAATGATAAGTTATGAACGATACTGTGCAGTATGCCGTCCTTTCGGGGTGGAGTGAGTAAAATATTCCTTGGTCTTTCCGCTATCTAACGAAGGGTCTGTTCAATCTTTGCACAATGGGGCAGAAGAAGTTTTTCGGGGCAAAATTTTTCGCCGCGCGAATTCCTGACCAGTCGGCGTAATTCAAACGGGATTCCTTATTTGATAGCACCATGAGCTGTTTTTGTGCCGGTTCCGATTAGGATACTTTTATGTCTCCAGATTTTGATATAAGTTGAATCAGAATTTGATTAATCAATCGTCATTTTCCCTTGGGGATAGCGAATTTCCTCTGACCATGAACTAGCCCAGAGAAAATCCACTATCCCCAAGGGTAAATGACAATTTTTCAATTAAATTCTGATTCATTTCCTATCAAGATTTGGAGACATGAAAGTTCTTCTCATCGGGATTGGCGCAAAAACAGCTCATAGTGCTATCAGACTGGAAAAAGATCCCGTTTGAATCACATCGATTGGTCGAGAATTCGCGTGGCGATGAGTTTTGCCCCGAAAAACTTTTTCTGCCCCATTGTGTTAGGGCTCTGAAATTAGGCTTAGATCATCCTCATTCGTATTCGACTCAAGCTGTAGGAATAATATTGTTTATGCTTTGTCAGATACCGGTAGATGGATAATTGTAGTTTGTCGATGATTTCGTAGTTCCATCACCACACATGAATTATACCGCTTACGCTCCTGGAATTCTAAGTAAGATCGAAGTCCATGAGTGAAAAACTGTTCCTGAAGCGCGTCTGGGGACAGATCCAGAGATTGATTTTGGCAGGGGCGATTTTGGTTTGGGGAGGGGGGGAGGATTCCGGTGCGGAAGGGTCAAGCTTCCCGAAATTTTGCTCACACGCGCTCCCGCGCGCACGGGGTTCGCACGATGGGCAATAGGCGCCGGGTTATCAAACGAAAACGTCACAAGACTTGGCGCACGGGGCATCCATTTATCAGTTGAATGAATGAAAATAGCGTTCGAAGCAGAAACACAGGTTCTCATTCTTCCAAATGCGACCTAATCTATTGCTCCAGGCTTTTTATATGGAAGAACAGCTGAGGAACATGTAGGAATTGAGACCCATCAAAGCTCGCTCTGGCGCTTCTCTATATTCTCCAACGTACCTTGGCTTATTTTGGAGCAAATTCCATGAATTCCGAAATAGGATAAGACACGTGGAATCTCAATATAGCAGAGCTGAACTGTATCATCTTGACGGAACAGGAACGGCAGTTTTTGAGAACGCAACATTACTCTTCCAAAAATTTCGGGCTTACTGCATTTATAATTTTAGCACGCTTGATTATTTTTGAACGTAGCTCGGGCAAAATTTTAAGAGCTTGAGAATCAGCTTTGAAGTGACCCAAGCGCCGTTGGGAAATATCCAAACGTAACAGTGTTATAGCTGCGAGAAGTTCGAAATTCTTTGAGTGGGCAATGTCGCATCTTGAAAACTGCCGTTTCTGTTTTGTCAAGATGAAATTGCTCGGTTGTGCTCCTTCGGAACTCTACGTATCCTAGCTCCTTCTGGAGATCTTAGAATGACTTTTGAGGTTAGCGGAGGTACGTTACAAAATATTGAGATGCACCAGAGGTGGAGCTGTCGCGAGCGTTGATGGGCCTCAATCTCTACATGTCCCTCAGCTTAGTTTCCCCATATAAAAAGCCTAGAGTCAGAGATTTGGCTCGTATTTCAAAAACTGAGCGGCTCCGATTTTAATTTGAACGTCATTCCCATCCATTCGACTAATGAAAAAATGCCACATGCGCCAATTTCCATGACATTTCTCTTCAATATTCCGGCGCCTCTTGCTCACCGCGTTGGAGGGTGGGGGGGAGGGGGCACAGTTGGACAAAAAAGGTCTTTTGCAACGTTTGGAACTGGCACAGCGTCTTTCAACCGATTTATACGTTCTGGAAGCGAAAATGTTCGTTTCTTCAGGCTCCACAACGTATTACTGCAAGTTATTTGAACTTCCAGTTTCTCACGCTGGGATGGGAAATGGAAACCGGTGAATTCTCACGACTCTTGCGGTTCTTCCATCCATTATACATCGCGTAAGGTCAGAATACTTGGAAAGGGATACCACTGACCATGGAATTTTGACAAAAGTTGTATGACAAGTGACTTGGACCATCCATTCTGGGTCCTGAGTTGATGGAAGAATTCTAAATCCATACAGATGATGAGCGCGGGGGTTATGCCTTATACTCGTCTAGAGGGAGGGATTGGGTGCAGGAGTGGACACATAGTGAAATGGAACTCTCAATAAGAAAATTATCCACCACAGCCCCACACACGCTACCCGCGATTCACACATACTCTGCACTCTGGCGGGACTGAGATCGACAGCTCCAGCGGGGAGTCATCGACGGCGCGGTGGCGAAGAGCGAACTCCTGGAGGAATATTCGGTCTCAGCTTTGCTCTAGTCGATAGCACGGATGAACGTGAGGAAGCCTCGATTTCTTGAAAGCAGTGTCATTTATACCAGAGACAATACATTGACGAGATACAAGAAATCATTGCGCGATATAATTAACGGTCTTGCTACCTAATTACTAGTACCGAGGTGACCCAGCTGATGGTCTCGCGCCTTAACCCTTAATTACCCACGTGCATATATATATGACTTTGTAAATCTTGCGCCATTTTTGTAATTTCGCTGCTTCCGTGAAATTTGATTGAATAGAAAATGAGCGTGAATAAGTTTTAGATGTGCCAAAAGTACCACGTGGGTAATTAAGGGTTAATTAAGGTTCTCGGGTCATGTCACAGTTGATAACCTGATGCAATTATCGGAAACGTGCTGACCATCTCCTCGATCTCGCGACCTGAATAGTAGTCGTGCCGTGCCGTGGCAATTGGTCACGCCACCTCTTCAACGGTCATGCAGTGTCCTGATAATTGGTCTCGCGACGTAATCAATGGTGGCTCGGGATTGCGAAAATGATCACGTCGTGTGACTGTCATACCCACGTGCACGCAAAACGAGCGGCTTGAAGAACCCATACTAAGCGGTGTGCCAATGTGAATTGAAAGTTGGTCACGCGCGCTCTAGCGTCAGGACCGATTACGCGACTACAAAATTAGTCACGAGATATATGTTCTTTTCTGCTTTCGTGCGCAGGCCGCGAGCGAAGAGCGGGTGATGAGAAACTTGCTCACGTGGTGCTGTTCCCGCTCAAGGCGGCGCAGCGCCCAGGCGAGACAAATGGTGGCGATGGTGCGATATAACTCTCTGCTTGCGCACATATAAATAGTCTTCATCTATGAAATTATGAAATTTGGAAGAATTAGTCATCATAAACCGTCGATCAATATGTTGTAGAAGAATTATTATCAACGTATGATGATGAGATTCCATATCCTAACCAATAATTCCCCCAAAATAAACTCATTTTTGATGAGCAATATCATAATAGTCATGATCATGTACGTAGGGATAAAAAATTGCATAATTATGATTATTAATAACATCGGGTGCATAAAAGTCAAAACTAGCTCAAGTCAAAAGTTCGGTTACGCAATGCTCTCATATACCCATTCGACATTTCTGCTTTTTCTCTCCTTTTCCGGAATACAGTATCTCATAATGAGCTGCCAATAGCCTAGACACGAAGTCTGTGCACGCGTCTTTCTCCACCCGTGGTTATTCACACGTGGGAAATGCGGCACAGGAAAACCGCGCAAGGCCGACGAAACACCGGAAAAACACGTCCAGGGCAGTCCGAGGGTCGGGGGACACGAGGAAAATCCACGCCGCCTCACGCCTCGTGGAGTGGAGGTTGAGTTGTGATGCAGCCAGCGCAAGACAGAGTTTTCCAGCTGTAATTCCTCCAAAAAGTAGGTATTTGGTCCAGATAATTCAAGTCAGATCGTGCACAGTGTTTTTCCCGGTCTCTGATGAGAAGCTTTGTGTATGTGTGTGATTAGTGTGAGATCGAATCTAAGTGTATACCGGTGTCGAGGCAGGTGTGCGAGGTTGAGCTCATTGGCTCCATCGAATTTTTGATCGAGAGTTTGTGATTAACGATGATGATGTTTTCAGTGTAAAGAACGTATGTGCTGGCTCTCCCTCGAGCAGAATTCTAAAATCTGTGAAGCTCAAAGACCCCTGATCATGATTCCTGGTCAGCTCTCCTGCTTGACAAAGTTGCATGTTAAACTTGTATTTGCCAAATTTTGGAACAGATTGTGTCAGAGTGAAGAGATGATTCAAGAGCTCTGTTGAAAGTAGAACTCAAACTCTTTCATGTGCCCGCTGGCACTTGAGTATTCTTGACAGCGTGAACTTATCTCAGAGACTCCTCTATTTTCAAATATTCAATGCATCATTCACATCTCCTTGCAGGCATTTGTTAAGAGAAGAGAGCTGCTTTTTCAACCAATTTTTCTATGTATTGATGATCCCTTATTCCCCACGAAATTGGAACTTTTTTGGTACTGTATGAATAGTTTGTACAGCCTCGACTTTGTAAATCTCCAATGCTTCATTTACATTCCCTCCATGACAATGTTTGAATCAGAAGAGATGCTTTCTTATATGATCATTCGAGCAAGTGGTGATCTCTTGTTTGTCATGGAACTCGAGTATTCTCGACACTGTTAACATAATTCACAGATTCTTCACTTCTGAAATCTTTGATGCAACATTTGCTCCTTCACTCGTGACATTTTGGTAGCTGCTGTCTCATGTGATTATTTGGAGAATTCATGATACCTCGTTCGCGTTGGAGCTTTTGGATTCTCGACACTGTAGGAATGATTCACAGAGAATCCAAGAACTCTGTTGAAAATAGAACTCAAACTCTTTCATGTGCCCGCTGGCATTTAAGTAATCTTGACTCTTCTATTCTTAAATTTCCAATGCATCATCAACATCTTCACTCATGACATCAGCAACAGCAAGAAAACTGCTTTCTCATAGTCTATCCGAGCAAGTGACAATCCTTTTTTCACAGTACTGTGAAAGAGCAGTTCTCTTGCTTTTACCAATGTCATGAGTGGGAATGTTGATAAAGCATTGAGAGTTTCCAGAGTGGGTACTGTTTTGAACTATTTGCATAATGGCAAAAATTCGACTTGCTCGAATTATCTCATCAGATAGCAGCTGTGTCACGTCGTAAGCGACTTGGGTTACACCTAATTCTGTGAAGAATCAGATGTGTAGATTCTGCTGGCGCGGGCAGAATTGATTGGTGGGTTCTGATGGCTTAGATCGTTTGAGCAAAGAAGTTTCTTGAATCTACGGATGAATGTTCCTACCTATGATTTTTGTTGAGGGGTCCTGACAGAACTCTCTTTTTCGGCCATTAATAAAGCAGATTCGTCCAGAGATTAAGAGAGTTCCCGGCCCAAAGTTACCAAAAAAAATCCTAACTATATATTCGTGGCGAAGCCGAGGTTGGACAACACTCCCGTAGGGATCGCACGGTATGGGAGGTGAAATATTCAATACTATGATGGTCGTGAATTAATGTGGTTTGAAAAATACTTGATTTCAGTGATGACTTACTTTATTTAATTCAAAACTACAATATGTACTTTCCCGAATCTCTCAATGATGAATCTGCGAACTTGGCGGTGATACTCCTTGAAATCTTCTGCAAACTCGGGGGTGATAAATTTTAAAGTCCTCAGCGAACTCAGCGATGATTCTCCTTGAAATCTTCAGCGGATTCAGTGGTAATAAACGTCGAAAATCCTCAGCGAACTCAGCGGTGATTCTCCTTGAAATCTTCAGTGGATTCAGCGGTAATAAACGTCGAGAATCCTCAGCGAACTCAGCGGTGCTTCTCCTTGAAATCTTCAGTGGATTCAGCGGTAATAAACGTCGAAAATCCTCAGCGAATTCAGCGGTGATTCTCCTTGAAATCTTCAGTGGGTTCAGCGGTAATTCTCTTCGAAACTTGGAAATGTAGGAGCCCAGCGATAATTCTCTTCAAAATTTGTCGCGTAGTAAAAACGCGGAGTCCTCGCGGGAATACCGAAAACCGAGCAACTGATCGGTCAGTCCAGTAGGGGGTTTTTATAGAGGATATTTGGGATGCGTACGTGACTATTGTAAATTGAGCGGGGGTGGAATAACATCAAAAGTGGTGGGGCGAAGATCTTGTTCTTTTGTTTAATATGGCTTTCATAAAATTAAGTTGAATATACGTTTGCTGACTATTCGAGTGGAATGGCGGGGATGACAATGGTTCTAGATCGATTGACGTAAGTCTCGTCATTGATAATAGATGTCTATTACAATCTTTTCATTTGTAGAACACACATGAATTCGCTATTGAATATAATACTGGGGATGACAATGAGTTAATTCCAATTTAGTCGGTTCATGGTCTTAACGATAGTGAAAAATGAATGGATAATAATGCGGAAGATTCATTCATCCGAACTCTAATGCGCACAGGTGTGCGGTGCGCTGATAAGACTCGATCAGCCTTCGGTCTTTATCGCGAGTCAATCTAGCCGCGCGGCGGTCAGTCATTCCGCGTCTCCTCAATCGAGATCTAATGGCTCTGGATCTGGTCCATGCCATCACACCCCCACACTTAAACGTTTAGTTCGCGATGAAAGAGCGTTACGTGCGTAAAATATTCATCACGATTGACGAGGCGCGTTGATGATTATTACGCGAAAGTCGATTATGAATTCATTCGTCGGACTTGTTCTTAGTCATGAATGCTGGAAGTTATCTGTTAGGCTCAAGTGACCATTCGTATGAATGGCTCGTTGAATAACCCGATATTGATAGTTATTCGAATCTTTCGGTTATTGCATACGACAAATCTGCGAGTCACCATAAATGTTTTGATAATTGCACACACACACAAACGCACAATATATATATATATATATATATATATGCCTCATAACATGGCTTCCAAGCTTATCATTATTATCCATCACCATAAAATTCTGGATGTGGATTGGTATTCCCATAGTATAGCAATATGACAAGGAATCATATGGAATGATTTTGAAAGATATTATTACTCTCCTTGAGACCTAAAGTTGATATTCGAATCGTGGGCTAGGAATACTATCCTTACAAAGTTTTGGACCTAATACTTAAGAAGATATGAACTATGAAGTTGGATAGGGCCTATTGGCATCATCCATGTTCATACAGTGCTATGCGTGAGCTTCTTAGTAATATAAAATATGTAACTCTGTTTCCAGAAAACAGCGCTCTTGACACTACTAATATTGATAATTAGAACAAAATTATAGAACATACCTGGACTACTAAAGTTTTTTCTTCTTTTCTTTTGTTTCTAATATTTCCTCTTAACTAATTTATTTATTATTATTTTTAATTTTATTATATACATATAGAATATTTTTCTCCCTCTTTTTTATTCAATTTTTTTTCAATCATCAAACACGATAACTTGATTACATTCTAAAATATTCCAATAGTTTGTGTCTTCTAAGAGGTTCGTCATACGGAAGCGCAAAATGCTTTACTTTTCATAGAATATATGTAACATAGTTACGATATAAACAAATATTACGGGAAACGTAAAATGGGTAACGCATAAAAGCATAATTTTCATACGTTCAAGTCAGATGAAGACAGAATCTGAGATCACACTCCCTATATTCTATCAACACACTACACTAATACACACATTTGAATCATTGAAGTACATGCGTCCACGCATCATGAAATTATTCATTATGATAACAATACCTCCACCATTTTTCGTATAGTTTTTTTTTCTCTCCCCCCCTTTTTTTTTTTTAAATCGAAACACGCATTAAATATGATTCTATATTGATGGACTATGGTTTGTGAGTCATACAGAAAAATCTTAAATGAACTAAACTAACCTCATCTACAGATTGAAATAGATCATCATTTCAATAATGTCTGGTGAATAACCATTTAGAGTTGAATTACTCGAAGCTGGAGTTCTTCACAGATAACTACTCTTATACTGTACCATAGCCCATAATGTTGCAGTACTCCAACACCAAATCCTTTTAATAAGTTTACTCTAGGGTAGACCTATCTTATGTTTTAAAGAACTCATCATTGTCAAACTAACAGAAGGTTAGGCTCACACTAACACCGAAAACTAGCTTAAGTTCATACATCTAGTCTACTAGTAAAATAAAATGGTAGCAACTCGTACGCCCTCAAGATTTTGTAGTAGTCGTGACAATGGGACGAGAACGCAAGGACGAGCATCATCCTCTCGCTGTTGAGTTTCCTCTTTTTAGGAGCGAAACCGCAAGTAGTCGTTATGACTAAAGCAACTCCTATCCTGGTCGTGTTGGGCATGTGAGTTTACTGTCACGGGTGCGGGTGATTGGTTCTGTGGGTTTTCATGTACTCAACACCAGATCTCGGGGTGGGATGAATAATCATCTCTGGTCTAAGCTGGGGATGAAGTGTATCGCGTTTAGGTGGTCCTACATATATATTTCCATTAGGGACATGTCCGATTGGCGTATTGCCGGATAACTCAGAACATTTTCTGTCACCCATGGGGGAATTAGGTTGCGTTGGTGGCTTCTCTTGGGGGTCGATGGGAGACGTTGGGTACGGCATCAGTTCTCGACCCTGCTCCGCGTCCATTGGTTGATAAGAGTCCTTTTTGTTCATTATAACCAGACAGTGAGCTAGAGAACTCCAAATTGCTCCAAACAGATGGAAGGACCACCCAAAAATCGAGTGAAGAGTGTATCCGCGAATAAAAATATCTAAAATTGATTTGAAAATATGTATAATCATCAATATTGCTATGATGCCTGCGCTCGCTGTACCAAATGACATGAAACGACTCCACAATTTGTCCCAGGTATTCTGAGCCAGCTTGGATAAGGCGTTCTCATTGAATAGTTTCATTAGGGCTCCATCAGTATCGTGAATGGGGCTCCCGTGCATTTCCCGTGCGATATCGTTCAGGAAAGCTTGTCTTTCTACTGGGTACATTATGCGCTCACGTAGTGTGTCTAAGTCTTTTTCTGTGTATATCCCGGAACTAGCTAAATATTTGGGGCTGTTGTATTGCCAAGTTGGTTTAGTGGAGGGCCTTATCATAGTAGGCGGCTGGGACTCGGTGGGTCGGGGCATGATTTTATACCATTGTTCGCCAACAAAGTAGGACGAGGGCAGCAAGTTGTTGCAAGGCACCTCGGTGCCTTTTTCCTTGAGTATATGTGTTCGCGGTTGCATGAACATGCTCGTGTTCTTGTGATTTACTTGCAACTCTGCGTAACATTGTGTGCCATGCTCTACTTTTATCTCGATGGGGATGCACTTTACTATGTGAACAACTTCTCCGGCCGTAAGGGCCATGTAACCAGGTCCTTTCATGAGTGTGTACGCGAATTCGTCGGGGGATAGAGTAGCCAACGCCAAAGCGTTTTTGAGAATCTGGCGCTCGAGATCGCATCGCCCACGCACTACATCTTGGTACAGGGATTGAAATTGAGTTCGCATCCATTTTTCTACGTAGATAAATTTAGAATTGACATAAGCGAACATATCGAGGTTTATAGGAATGATTCTTTCGTGACTAGCGAAACTATTGCCTTTGACTGTTTCGAATATCATCAATTTAGGATGTTCCGTACGCAGTACAGAATATCCACATACTCGTTCTTCAAACCGTACAGTAAGAGCAAAGGTTGTCTCACGCGTGGTCACAGTATATATAGTTTCCGCATCCTTTACAGTGGGGTCGGTCAATTTTTGCGCTTGGCCTTCATACAAAATACTATACTTATTAAAACCACACACATCAGTAGGCAGGGGTCGCCAATAGCTTTGACCGTCATGTGGGTCGATGCAAGACCCATCGCTTAGTACACAAACCGTTTGCGATTTCATAATGATCTGATTTTTATCGACATTCACGGTGGCTTTCTGGGTCGTCAGTGTAATTTTAACTCTATCTTAGACTGCGACATTTGTCCATGAACCATAAGGGTCCGCGTAAGTCTCTCCGTTACAAGATCCATCGTTACTTATGTCTCCGGCTAACACCATGGGGTGTGTTATTGGAATCCCATTAGCTTTGAATCCACGAACCGTCTGTCCTCCAGGCAGTACGAAAACTCCGCTGACGTGCATGTCATTACAAGTTTGTGCGTTTACTTCCTGTAAGTATTCATTTGTGTCGCCGTCGAGGCATGACTGAACATTCCACATTTCATTACTGTTCGCGAGATTTCGACCTTACATTGAAAGACAAGCGCTTCGAGGAATTCATTGATTTGTAATAGTTGAATGTATTTATCGATAGTTTGGACACGGTTTTCAGGTATATCGCATTTTTCGATGTCTAGTAATGACAAGGTGGTCACATTCAGAGATCGTGACCCACAATCGTATCCTATTAATCCATCTACGGGGATTATTACATGAACAATTATAGTTATTATAACGTAAACCCTCATTTCAAGCTCCATGGTTCTGCTTGTCGATCTTTTCTATTTATTCTGTAACAAACAAAATAATTCGCGAAATTGGGACACATTCTCAATATCATAACAAGGTTCAAACTAATTTTAACAAGAATTGGACTAATAACAACTTCTTCTATGATGACGTATTATTTCGGATGGAGGTCTATCATTTACAATAGACCTTCGTATAGTGTTCACTATTCGTGCTCTCCTGGGTGGCCAGGAAGGTACATCGTATATTGGTATTGAATCTCGTCCGCTTAATTCGTCTAAGAGATGATGATTTTGCGAGCTTTGTTGATTAATTAGATACATCAGCTCTGGACTCATAACAATGATTTGAGGCCTTGTTTTCGTCGGGGTCCTTTTCCGTAAACAAAAGTAGGCACTAAAGAGGATCGCGACGAAAATTGGTAATGCTATGTAATATTTCACTTCTGGTTTGAAAAACGTTCATTGCAACGAAGCATCGCTGGAATCCTTCTGGTATGAAGGGGGTGGTGAACAAGGAATCCTGGAAAATTTGGTGGGTCTCTTGGGTGGTACTAGCCGTGACTCAGAGGTATGGGCATAACAATTTACGGGTAGCCGTAGGATGCCGAGTCCGTTCACATTCCAAATAGTTTCTTTGTTATCAAAACAGAGTATGGTTAAGTTTTCAGGATTTGGAACGGAATAGAGCCAAGTGGATTCTCTATATAATTGGACCCACTCAGACTGGCTGTTTTTGTGGTACGTGATGGGACAGGATGAAGGTATATTTGTCAGATTCTGTGTCAAATATATATATTCACAAGATGATTCATACATAAGTTGAGGAAGAAGACACTTCATTCCGCTAGGAGGACTAATGCAGTCATCTATCTCGTTCATGAAAGCATGATCCGAGTTTTCACAATTAACTATCATGTATTTACTACGTGACGTAATACTAATGGAAGACCGTGGTTCAGGTATAGAATATATTTGGTATAGGGAATAACTCATTTGTGAATAGAGTGGAATTTTGAAATATATCAATAGGTCATGATTCGAGTTTACAAGATAGATTTCGCTCAATCCGTCGAAGAAATTTGCAGGCGTTGTCAGTCCAGGGTTCTCTTTATGCACCCGATCTTTGATATCTGCGATGGTTTTTGCGTCAAACAATTCTTCATTCAATTCGTTCGCATTTAATGATTCTAACACTGACGTTAAGTTGTAGTAGAGGTCGACATGCAATCGTATCCTCTTCTCAACGCGGTTCACCCATGATTGTAAGGTGTAAATTGCTGTATCGTTCTTCTGGATTTGACTTTCGTAAAACATGATACTTTGGGAGAGGTTGGAAAGTTGAGCTATGCCTGTGGTGAATTTGTTGTCAGTTATCTCGTAAGCAGGATTCCGTAGGTCCTGTATTCGCGGCTTGTTATTTGGCAAAGTGAGTTCTAAGTGTTCCATGCGCGAGTTGGCTAAACTTAGCATGGGTCTGATGGACTCAATGCTATTGAGGAAGGAATTGCACACAGGTTGATATCCGGCACAGATCTTTTCTAACTCTGGAAGAGGCTCTAATATTGTTGCGTCATGTTTCAAGTCACTGAATTTTATTCTGGTGTAGCTATTCCAATATTTTGCAGCGAACTGCACGCGGGATTGGTACTGAAAGTGCAGTGTGGGAGCATTAGGGAGTTTTTCTAAGAAAGGATCGGGGCGAGTCACGGCTAGCATAGTCAATATTACCGCCCACTTGACACACATGCTCCGTCTGAAACAAATCAATTCCATGTTAGATTCAAATTTTCTTCTGGCCCTTATCGAGAGGTTCTTCGGCATTTATGTGCGATATTCGCAACCTGTTCGTATGTACTACTTTGGCAGATTTATTCATTTGTATACAAATGTTATTCTTCGCCAGAACCTCAACGATCTTGAATGGGCCAGAGTAATGGTCTCCAAACTTTCCTGGCTTTGGCCCGGAAAGAAGGAAAACGTAGTCTCCGAGCTTGAAATTGACAGGGTTAGCTCTCTGGTCATAGTATCGTTCAGATCGATGTTTGGACGATACGAGATTGTCGTAGGCTAACTTACGTATTCCTGTTAATCGTGTCACTAAATCGATAACATATCCCTTATAAGTTGGGACCAAATCGTTTTCCCGAAGGGGCTCACCGGATGATAATCGTGGGAGATGACCGAATACGACCTCGTGAGGCGTGAGTTTTGTGCTTTCTTGCACGCAGCTATTGTAATTCAATATCGCTATTTCGAACCATTCGTCCCACTCATGATCACTATCCGTATATTGTTTAGGAAATTCCGCTAGAGCGTGATGAGACCTTTCTAAACTTCCGTTCGCCGCTGGGTTGAGGCTCGTTGTTTTTACGCGCTTAATTCTGAATCTTCTGGCTACTCTAGCCATCAAATTGCTGAGAAAATTTTGTCCCTGATCAGTCAGAATCACCTTGGGCGCTCCAAAAACACAAATGGATCTCTTTATAAAAGCGTCGGCGATAGTCGACGAAAGCGTAGTGGACAGGGGTACGGCCATGCAAAATTTAGACAATTGGTCCTGCATCGTCAGGATGTATTCGTTCCCGGTTTTGGTACGAGTGACTGGTCCTACAATATCCAACGCGATCTTGTCGAAAACGGTACCCGGTGTGTCTGTAATGATCATAGGTTGACGCGTCTTTAAGCGAACTAGCTTTTTGAGTTGGCATTTTAAACATTGTTGAATTCGACGACGAATATCTTCCTTCATATTGGGCCATTGGTATTGGCGGCGAATGAGGTTATGTGTCTTCCCGACTCCGCGATGACCTGCTAAGGCGCTTTCGTGTAACTCATAGAATATGCTATCTCTCTTTTCTACTGGTACAAATACGAGTGTTCCTAAACACACTATTATCTTGATATTCCCCTTTTCAAATACTCTCCTCAACAAATCTCTCACTTCCATCCAACTAAGATTGTCAATGTATTTACTTTGAGCTATGCTTATCTCTGTTTGTTTTCTTCGCGTCGGTAATTCTTTTAGAGTCACGAGTCCTTTCAAGATATTTTCGCGCAAAATCAACAAGGATAAGGGAGTTGAATCTATTATACATAAGGAGTAAACTGTTTTCCCGTTCCTCTTTTCATGTACGTCGACTTCTCCTACACTAACAAGCTCGTGTGGACTAATTCCGTTGTGTTTGATCAATGCTGCATCGCCTTGGTTGCATGGGCTTGCGTTGCTAGTAGTGAAACAAACTACATTACCCGTTCTATATTCTGAGGACTCTTTGGTCGTAGTGATAAAATGTTCGCATGGTGACTCGTTGTGTTCCTGAGCCGGAGGCTCTTCTGGTTCTTCTCGAGGTGCAATGTCATCGGCTGGAGTCACGTCCGGGGGCATTTTGTCCGGTATGTGGGTTTTTTCAGAGGCCGCTACGTTGTTTCCGAGCGAGACATGACTTCCCTCTAAATTACAACGTACGAGTTCCTCTTGTTCTGTTTTTCGTTTTTGGGCCCTAGTCATAAAGTGGACTGATGTCTCTTCCACTGGATTGCGCAAGAGTGCATCGGCGATCACATTCAACTTCCCAGCCTTGTAGACTATTGTGTAATCATATTCCGATAGTTGGAAACGCCACTTTTGTACGCGAGTATTCAAATCCGCGGTCTTGAACCAAAGCAAGGGTTGGTGGTCCGTAACGAAAGTAACCTTTCGTCCGTAGATGTATGACCTAAAGACTTTCACTGAGTGAATGAGGGCTAATCCTTCGAGTTCGTATGTCTCGTAGTGGGCTTCGTTGGGCCTTAAGGCGCGCGAGGTGTATGCAATGGGTCGGTCCTTTCCAATTTCTCCTTGTGATAAAATTGCACCAACCGCGATTTTTGATGCATCTGTCGTGATTAAGTAATCTTTGTCAAGGGCTGGAAAAGCCAAAACAGGGGCGGTACAGAGCGCTTCTTTCAATGTGTCAAAGGCAGTTTGGGCTTCTTCATTCCATTCAAATTCGACATCTTTCTGCAGCAGTCTGGTCAGAGGTTTGGCTATTTTAGCGAAGTCTTTGATGAATCGCCTATAATATCCTGCCAACCCTAAAAATCCTCTCACGTTTCGAACGTTCTTAGGTACGGGGAACTCGAATGCTGCAGAGACTTTGGAAGGGTCAGGCCTGAGACCATTTTCGCTCAAAACGTGACCTAAGTATTTAACTTCTCTCTTCAGGAATTCACATTTGTCGATTTGCAGCTTGAGCCCTGTGGCTCTTATCTTCGTGCATCCAGATCTGATGGAACCCTGCCGCTAAATCTAGGACTGAATAGTACTTTACACTTCCTACTTGATCGAATATTTCTGTAATATTCGGCAGAGGATAGGCATCACCTATTGTCTTCTCGTTTAAGGGACGAAAATCTAGTACCAATCGCCATCTTGGGTTGCCT
>JAPYYZ010007255.1:0-12748 GCA_030522705.1 Eretmocerus eremicus | reverse complement strand
CCCTCCCGGCCACTTTTTAAAAAAAATTTTTACTTGTGTCTGACCTGGGTCCAGGTCACCCGGGAGGGTGCTCGTCATGGAAGTCGTGTTCCTGGAGAGTATGTCCGCTGCGCTGTGGAATCGGGGTCACCAATACTACTGCGAGGCGAAAAAAAATGTGCAGAAACCATTTGAATTTGGCGTGGACGTTCTCATATAGAAATGTCTGCTAGTCTTAGAGTTGAGAATAACGATCCGAGTGATCCTGAAGATGACGTCTAGATTGTGATTTTCAAATTTGAGGGGGCGACGACAAGTATTCGATAACTCGTTCCTTTGCCCAAATCGCGGAAGTTGTCGAGGAAGTTGTGAATAAAATTCGAAGTGACGAAGGCACGACTCCCGCACCGCCTTCAGCTCGAGATCATCAAAATATCAAGTTGCGCATGGCCAAAGCAGGAACATTTCATGTCTATGCTAACGCCAAGCAAATTGCACAAATTCGAAGAAGTCCATATTTAATTCAATTTTTCAAAGATAACGGCATCTAGTCGTGAATTATTATGATCACAAGTCATCAGTGCGCTACTTGTTTGGTCGATATACGTGATACATGCACAAAGGGGCGGTTTTTCTTCGCACAAATTGGAACACGTGCCCCCGAATGATTCACAAATCTCATCCGGAAAGAACTTGCAATTACCTGGCTCTGGCACGAATTGCGTATGTAACCTTTCTAATATAACCACAAGAGGTAAACAGACCAATGTGAGCAGAATCAAAACTCCCGGAAAGGCGGGCTTATTGATTTTTATGAACTCTCCAAACGGGATACTATGTTCGCAGGTACCATGGCAACGGCTAGTCCTCCTGCCTCTTCTGCGCTTAGTTTTTTCTGCGTCATGTCAGTGACCCATAGAAAATACACGTTTCAGAAGAGAAATTTCTCCCGTTTTTTTTCCAGAGGACATAGCATACAATCAAAATTATTCGACCAAAAATGGCAATGGTCTTCATGCAAGAGATTTGAATGATATTCATGAATTTTGCGAGATGTTTCATGTTTTGAATGATTGCCCCAGCATTTTTCAAAATTGAGAATTAATATAGCACCTCCTCATTGTAAGAAGGTACCGTTATAACGGTCGGAGCGTTAGATTTAAATTTGAATCATTTTGCAACCGAAATAATATCTGTTGAACTTTACAATATATTACCGAGGAATTGAACTCTACAGGGTAGCGTCATTGTATTTGATACTCAAAGTTCATCCTCCTCGGGGAGAGATCATCCAAAACATGGAAGATGTCGAAAGAGTCATGAATATCATTCAAATCTCTTGCATAGAAACCATTGCCATTTTTGGTCGAATAATTCCGATTGTACGCTATGTCCCCTGAAAAAAATAACGGAGAAAAATTTTCCTTTCGAAAAAATGTGTATCTTCTAGACGGAATCTTTAGCGTATTCATAACGAGATTTATCTGCATTATCATGCATTCAAGTACCTTCAAAAAAATGTTTAGCAAGATAGACGATGGCGCCTGAGAGGTATCGACTTTCTCTCATTTTCCATAGAAAAACTTTCTGCTGCTATTTCTGAAAATTCTCGCATGAAGGCAGATCTGTTCGATCGAGTATCACTCATATGATGGTATCTAACAAAATTCGTGAGGATATATTGAGGACATTCGAAATTATTAAACTCTTACCTATCTTAGGGAGGCCATTGTGGCCCAGTGGATCTAGTCTTTGGTCTCCCACGCAGTGAGCCAGGGTTCGATTCTCGGCCGGCCCCACTGAAATTTTTGATTTTTCCTCATGTGCTTCTCACGGCGGTCTCGGTGGTTCGGAACCCACCTGAAACTGTAGGTTCCCCTCACCAAGGTGAAGTCGATAGTTTGCAGTTGCTAACTGTGTCTGGATAGAGCTAGAAAAAGCAGGTGCCGCGACGTGAAACTGAAAATTTATACCTTCTACCGATCTTAAATCGTCAATTTGAAACGATTCCGCTACTCCTGCTCCTTCGAAAGATCTGCATAGTTCCAAAGGGAAGCGAATTCGGGCCATGTAAGGAGACACGTATCCTCCAACTTCTTCTGTAGGAATATGAATTATATTGCTAGCGAAATCCACGAATCCAAGTATTTTCGCTGCCTGATCTTAGGTGAGATCAGGCGAGTGCCACGAGACTCTCTTAGTGTTTCTTGATATTGAAACATATGAGAGACTCTCTTAAAGAGTCTTGCAAAGAGTCTTTGAAAGAATCTTTCGGTTCAACCAGGGAGGAATTTGGATATTTTGTTACTTGGAACTGACAACTAGACGTTTCAGTAATAGTTTGCTTTTGCATTTGCCATGACTTTTGAACTCTTCCGATGGTAAGAGAGTACCGATTACTCTCAGCTGAAACTAATTGGGTCCTCCTTCATATATACCTGGCTATAGAAATCATCGTACAACTAGCCATGCTTCTGACAGTCTGTCCAAATACTTTACATGACTTTCATGACCCCTTCAAAACTTAGCTTCCAGCTAAGATGAATCTTCAAAATTATGAATTTCTGAAAGGAATTAGCAGTATGCTTTCTCAGAACGATCCCAACTACCAAATTTTTGAAACCTTCAGATCATGATTCTTGATAATTAATCTATTCATTCATCTCAAACCGCATCGAGATAGAAAACAGAAATATTCTTTGCAAAATTCCATAAGTCAGACATGATCAGAGATCGCATGAGATACCAAGATTCCATCTCGACGGTTCCTATAATATTTTGTCGAACCTCGAATTCCATGAGGCGCAATAAGGAAATGATCCCAATAAATTCCCTTGAGACCTCAAAAGTTTCCTTCCAGCAGGTTCCTTCAGATAGGATGTAAGATCAAAGCGGAAGAAAAGCGAAACGAGCTCTTTTTTGAATGAAGATTCGTAGGATGAGCATTGCCTTGCGCTCGTCCCTATATCACGATACTCTCCTCTCGCGCTTCTTGCTTCTCTCTCTCCAGTGGCGCGCGGGTCGCAGCGCGGCATGTTTACGGCGTCAGTTGTATTGGAGCCTCAGTTCAGAGCAGGAGCCCAGGTGGCCAGTGAACTTATGTGTGCTGAGCTCCCGGTTTTACATCTATTCGCTGACCCCTCGGGTATAAAGCAAGAAGAAGTTCATAGGTTTTGGGCCCAGTCCCACGCGTCCACGGCCGATCATGAGGGTGAGCAATAGATAAGCAGCGACGAGTTAGGAGTGTGAGCGGCACGTTCAGCGACCGGCGGCTCGACTAGCGCAAACCTGCAAATTGCGTCATCTGCGAGGAGCGGGCAACGGCAAGGAGTTGAGAGCCGAAGAGTCATCTTCTTGAGAAGTGAGGCAAGCCGCACATAGCTCTTCGTCTAGTGACGGCAGCTCGAGAGTCCGGTGACTCGAAAGCCATCTCCGCGGCCGGCTCTCTTCCTTGGGGTCGTGCTCAACAAGCATTTCGGCAATGCGGGTCGAGTTGATTCCGCGAGTGTGACTTCGCAAAAATGGAGAGGCGTATCCGAATAGGAGGCATAATTGAGAACGCACAGAGCAAGCCGTATAGGGAGCGGCTTTGGAGACACGAGCGAGACACCGAGTCTCAGCTTCTCTTGCGCGCGCGAACGTGGGTTCGAAAATCATGACTGTGTGTCCGATTTGCAATGCGCGGAGCTACCCACGAGAGACTTGGAGCTCGCTGCGCACGAGGGTGCGTTTTACGAGGAGATCGACCGGAAGTGTTATACAGCAGCCACCCTGCTCGCTCGGACACGTCGTGCAACTTGACCAGACGTGTTAGAATTCTCGCAGTGACATACTTCGCGGTCCTCTCGCATTCAGTATCGGAAAACGGCTTGCGCGGTCCGATAACAGTTCAGAGAATGGGCGTGAAATTTTTCAGAGGAGCTTGAACTAAAATTGGAGTTCCGAACACGAGGAGTGAAAATTTCCAGAGTTGTGGGATGAGATCAGTATTAAAATAGATTGTTTAGAAAATTTCTTGGGAGTCTACGAGTTTCCCAGAGTCACATCAAGAAGGGTGTGAGCATTATAGATCGGGTCTTGCATACTTTGCAGTTGCCCGAAATACTTGAGACTTGGAGATGAGCTTGGTGCATCGTAGTTCACCGCAGTGCAGGTTTGCGGATTGATATAGAATATTAGTCGTCCTCTTTTTTGTGACAGATGATGGATGATGCACTTGTTGATCTATGAGGACTAGGCGAGTCAGTACACTCGTGTATGCAAAATATTACTTTATTTCGCGACGTTTCGTCGACGTATGTGTCGAGCTCATCAGGCTCATGGGATTCACTGTTGAACGAGATCATTTTTCTACATATATCGACATATCTCTTCATATGTATACATACATACATCATACATATATCTACATATATGGAAAAATATCTTTACTATTTTAGTTGATCGTGCCATTTCACTTCCACATGAGAAATTCCACGGGAAAAATCTTTATCTCGTGAAAAAAATGCTCTCGAACAACAATTATCCCTCTGATTCCATTGACAAGTATATTAGAATCAGACGCAATCACATCAAACATAGTCCCCCGCTCAGTAGAGATAATAACAACAGAAAACAATTATTTGCAAACCTGTCCAAAATAAGTATCCCATACCATCTAAATTCCTTCCGAAAATGTGCACATATTTCCCAAAAACTCAACATCGTTACCTCACCCAAAATTTCTCAGAGTAATTTTAAAAACATTGTGGTGCTAGGTGAAGACTCACTCAACAAATTCGACCAGACACAAGTAGTATACCAATTTCATTGTAAGAACTGCCCTGTTGTGTACGTGGGTGAAACCAAAAGAGCTCTTAGAGACCGCATCACGGAACATAAGAATCATAAAGATCCGGATTCTGTAGTTTCTGTATACATGCAGTCTTTTGATCATGAGTTTGATTGGGAAAATACAAACATTCTGGACAGAGAGATGAATCATAATGAACGCCTACTTTCAGGAATGATATTCATCAGATCTACAGACAACACGATCAATAAAATTGAAGACACTCAGAAACTGAATAGAGTATATAATTCCCTACTAAAGTAATATCAAACATTCGTATACACATATTTACATATATACTGGTACCCAAATCTCCTGGTTTCTCCCACCATGCCATACTTCGTTACGTCCCGTTATACATACTTTCTGTCATCGGAGTATGAACTCTGTGTTTAGTAGATGAGACTCATCATTTGAGTAGTCAGCTGTTTTGACGAGGAGTGAAACGATATTTAGTTCTCTCGATTCCAATAACTATGTGATCTTTTTTGAATGGTGTGAGTTGTGTGTTTGTCAGAATTTTAACTCGTTCAAACCATAGTGGTATATATATGAAGAGAAATGATCTCGTTCAACAGTGAATCTCATGTGCCTGATGAGGTCGACACATACGTCGACGAAATGTCGCATAATAGAGTAATATTTTGCATACACGAGTGTACTGACTCGCCTAGTCCTCGTAGATCAACAAGTGTATGATCCATCATCTGTCAGAGATATTGAATTGTTCAAGGGTCAGTGCATGTGCCGCAAATGCTTTGCGGGGCTGTTCATTAGGGTGTTCCGTATTCCTCATTATTCTTTGATCCTTAGTTTCTCCCTTCCCACCCCTAAATTGTTTCAAAATGGTGGAAGAAAATTTCCACCACTCTAACTTCGAAAGCAGACATTTCTCTTCTTTTTGCGGCTCTCGTGGTGCGAAGTATACAAAGGAACTTAATCGCACGTATGAAATGATTCATCATACATTTTGGGAGTGAGTACTATTTTCAACCACTCTCACTCATAACACACACTTATTCCAATATATCACAATTGAGTTTCTGCTTCCTTCAGTAATGTTCGTATGAATTTGTCCGGTAATTTCTTTGTATATTCTTTGATCTTTTGCGCCAGGTACTGTTTTTGATCTTCTTTTGTGGTCAGTACATCCATGCGACTCTGGGCTAGACTAACGACTCTTCCGGGAATGTCATAGGCGATCTTTGAATTCCTCACAATATGTCAACTCTCCAAATATTTTCCATCACTTAGCCATGACTCACAATTCGTATCCAGGAAAGATGTGTCTAATTCCCAACATTTGAGGAAATTTATTGAATCAGAGTTTACAAAGTATTCGATGGTTTTACAAGACAAGTCTTACAAATCTTTTTGACTCGTCGCATAGAATCGCTTCGCAGGAGCTCTATCCGACCAGAATCAAATTTTAGAGCTCCGACCATATTTTTCTTGGTCTTGACTGCAAGGGTTTGGTCAAAAGGAGCGAGAGCACTCTTCTCAGGACCTAGGTACTACAGATGAGTCTGGATCTTTCCCAAGTCTGCTTTTCATATGCCACGGTCAACATCTTGGTAGGAGAGGAGTTTTTTGATGAGATTCAGATCATTTTTTTGGTGCCTCGGGTACTACAGGAGCAGAAAACTAAACTCTAAGTTATACAAATACAACAAATTGTCCGGCTCCTTCTCTCTGGGCCTCGGTCAGCGAGAGCTGCTCGAGGCGCTAATTATACGCGCAGAATTGAACAAGAAGCATTTATTGTACAACCCATTCTTCTGGGACTTCTATTGGTAACTAATGTTTGGATCTGGGACGAATATGCTGTCTCAGGAAGTACTTTCATAATCGTTTTTGACTGTGCAAAGAAAAGTTGTCTCGGAGATGTGACTGAAAAAGATTGTCTAAGTGAATTTTTGGCATCTTCTAGGTGTCGGTAACCAGGTCAATGGGTTGTTGAATGTGAGACCACTGACCGAGCAAACTTCTGTCATCTTCTCGGAGACAGATCTTAGAGAGGCGGCTCAGTTTTCGAGGAAGAAACTCCTATCTGATCAAACTATGTCCTATTCTTGGAGTTGGTACTCAGAAGGATGAGTTAAATTCTCAAAGAGAAACATCTGCCTCAGCAAACCGCTGTTATCTTCTCCAAATCGGTACCCAGAGGAATGAGTTTGTGAGAGCAAAACCACTATTGTAGCAAATTTTGGTCATCTCCTCGGAGCCGGTACCTAGAGGGGCAGGGTTGTTTCTGAAAACAGCAATACTGTTTGAGCTACCTCTGCCTCACCCTCGGAGCCTTTAATTTTGCATAGCGAAACAACTGTCTAAGCGTTTGCTTTCGCCATACCCTCGAAGTCTGTACTCAGAGGGATAGGTTAGTTTCTGAAAGCGAAACCACTGCTTAAGCGGACTGCTGACTCTGCAAACACATTCCATGTAACGAAAAAAGGTCTTGGGATCGAGTCCCAAATCATACCACCCCAGAAACCTACATACCCCACAACGGCACAAGATTACTGTATGAATTTATGTGTGATTTGCGAGGTTACAGGATAAGTTTTAATATACAACATCTTCTTCCGGAATATGAATATTGCCACGTGAGAGAGTTGCTATGCGTGATTCGCGAGCACCCCTTCTCCGTGCCATGACTCTGCAGCCGCGGTGGCTACGCGAACCGCGTAATGCACATGTGGGCGGTTTGCCGGCCATCGCGGATTCATCGTCAGCGTCTTCGATGGAGTTTTGCTCATCTCAGTTGCATTGCGGCCACGGGACGATCCGTCGCCCTCGATGACGACTTGCGTCCCAGAGAGACCGCTCTGACCAACCTTTTCATTCACAACTCTCTCTCAACTCTCTCGGTCAATCGATTATCAAAGCCACTCTGTCTGCTCCATTTTGCTCGTGTTCTTTCCGAAGATTAAAACCCCACTGTGCACGTAATATCTCCCTTTTTGGTGCTAGGTGTGGTGATTTACCACGAGTTTTCCCAAATTTTCTTCGGAGATTTTTGAGAAAAAATTCTTTCGCGACAGTTTCGTGTGTGGCGTCCCGCTGGGCAGAGCGTCCTCGAACCTGAAATAACATGTAATTCAATCATGAATCAATGACACCAGATGTAAAATGGAGACGACGAATCCAGAGCAAGTTCCAGGACAGTTTCCACACTCAAAATTTGCACATCAATTCATTCCAAGAGAATGATATATCAGCTCTGCGACGCTGTGACGCCGCAACGCAGAGACGCCGCCCGTGACGTCATTGGCTTACACGATGCGACGCGGCGGCACTGTGACGATGTAGCGCCGAGGCGATGCATCATTCCGGAGCTGTACTCTCATAATGCTTGAGTTGCAATTTTCAAAGTAGGTTGAATTTCAGGATCATTTTGGGTTAGCCTGGTCTTTGAATTCGAGCGGCGATTCGGTCTCCTCGATCAGTCTCTGTCAGTCTTCACTCCAGATTGCTCGAGTGGTTTAGAGTCTCACTCATCTTATCGGCTCACCCACGTACCTTAGAAGAGTACCACTAGGCGAGGTCCTGAGGAATAGCGACCGCGAGCTTTGACTGCATCCCGTCGGAGGGAAAGGCCGGCATAACCCGACCCAGCTGCCACGGGCCAGCGTATATCAGCTCCAGGATTCGTCCGACCTGTTCTCCAGAACCCACGCCTCGAAGGACCTGTTAATTCACTGGACCTTTGAGTGGTTTAAGAAAGCTACGAATTGTGAGTCAAAATCCATTTCTACTCTTGTGGACACAGAATTCTGGAATCAATCAAAATCGAATAGCCATTTTATTGGATATATGTAAAATTGGCACTCTGGAATATCTATCGTAGGATTCCGAATTCACGAAGCTTCTATATGTTTCTCGAATAAATTATATTGTTCCATCTGGTTAATTTTGGACTTATCAATTATCTTGTGAATGCATACATATTTGATTATTTCGAAATTATTTGTCATTTTCTCGAACTATTTATGAATTCTCGATTCATTCAATTCTATCACTTTTGATGGAAATTGATTTTAACAGAATACTTTCACCGATTCAATCTTTTTAATCTCAAAATCGAGTATAGAATATTGAATATTGAATATCAATCCTGAACGGAAATATCATATTGAATCTTATACCTCACATATATATCTGCCATCGAGGAGTGAACGCTGACTTTCTTGTTCGTCAGGAAAAGGTGAGCGCAACTGAGCAGCCCGCTGGTTAGACTGTTATCCAAACTCAAATATATTTGTTCATCGCAACCCCTTAGGTTCGGTCATATTTTTTGGCATCTCTTGTGGGAAACAGTCATAGTTGCGCTTAGCTTCCCTCACTCCCGAGTTGACGCTGATAATATATTGATCTGCGACTGACCTGGACTTACCAGCTTACGAAACTAGGTCGCCCAACTAGCACTTGATTGAGAAGACCTAAGATAATAACGCTTACGTGAATCATATCACCCTCATCACATATCACCATGTCATATTTAGAAGGACTCAATAAGTCCATTGAACAAATTAGCGCGATTCCTGATCCAGCCACGCACGAAAAAGCTCTCATGACATTTTTCCAAAAACGAGATATCGAAAATCAGGAACGTCTCAAGCTCACGTGCGAATCACTATTAGACTCTTCACAAAGTAATGTTGTTCGCTAAAGATTATCCAACATCCACGAATTTGATAGAACCACGTCACGGAACCAAATCGTTCAAGACGTTACAAATCAGCACGATACCATTCCAGAAACTGAACACACTGATTTCTCACGCGGATTTTTAACGAAAATCAAAGGCGATGCCACGAAATGTTTAAATGATGAAGATGTTCAAGACTTCGATGAATCAAAAGAAATTTTGAAATTGAATTTTGCGCCTAGCAAACCGTACGATTATCATGTGAATCAAGTTATGACCATTCCTATCAAAAGGAATGAAACTCCTCGTCAATTCTATATTAGAATTAAAGGCTCAATGTCAGGTGCCTGTGCTGCCCTCAAAGACTCTTCAGGACCGACCGCTCTCAATGTGGATAAAATAGAATCGCAAGGGTTATATGCTTTCATACACCGCGGTCTTCCAGATGGCATGAGAAATGGCATCACTCTCCTCGCCCCTAAAAACCTGACCGCGGCTCTCGAAACTGCCGAAAAGGCTGAAAGTTTTGCTGTCAGCCTTAAAAACCATGAAGCAAAGATTCACTACACCAACTCAGAACCCTCTCAAGGACAAAAACCTAGAACCCCCGAAAATATAGGAATACTCAGAAACGAGTCACGTTCATGAACCGTAATGATCCCAAAATGTACGATCATAATGGAATGCTCCACCATTACGACAACAACGATGTGACTGCTCCCCCCCCCCCCATGAAATACGACTCGAGCGGACGAATTATCGCTCATCCAAATTTGAGTTACTCGTCACCAAACTCCGGACAACCCAACCCGTACGGACGTTCATCTTCCCCAGCACCTCGTCTTAACTCACGATACCCCCGTTCCTCATCTACTTACAACCGATCAAGTCCTCCCTACAGATCCCAATCTTCTTACAGGTCACAATCTCCGTGTCGAAAATTTCGACCCTCTCCGTATCCATTCTCCCTTGCTCAAGGATTCTATCCGTACTACCAAGATCAGCTCCAACCACCCATATATCCTGGATACTATTCTCCGGGCCCCTATCCAAATGACTCGTATCATCGAAATCAAAATTGGCAATCTCAGAACCCCCAGGACCTTCGCCAGCCGCGAAACTTACTGATGGGCAACATTCAGACTCCCAGCCTGCCCGCAGTCAGAACTCGACCGCGGGCAGGCCAGCAGCTTTGCAAATCGAAATCATGAGCGTGAGTGATTACGAAGAGCCAAAAGCCCAGAGATCGGACCAATGATCAAAATTCAGCATGACATCCTTTCATCAGAAACCGGTCTTGTCGAATCAGACATGGAAGCAGACATCTGCACAGTCAGTTTAAGCTTCCTGAAACGATACGTAAAGTTGGATCCATCGCGAGTCATTCGAGTTACCGGAGTTACCGCGGATCCCATTTATACGCTCGGAGTGATCAAGACTTGCATCTTTGGGAAAGAGATAAGATTGTTTATCATTTTCTCCGCTTGTGTCATCAAGCGCGTCATCATATGAGGTCCAAATTACTTCAGAAAATACGGAGCATTGATCTTATTTGACAATAATTTAATATTTTTCGAAAGAGATGAAGATCGCCCGATTCTTCTCCTCCCTCCAAAACCTCACCTTGATCCCTCAGACGACGAAGAGGAAGACATAGACGGAGGAGGAATCTTCTCCTACCCCATAACTCACTCCATAATACGACCAGACAAAAGAGCCGAAATCCCTAAAGGCAGTTGTGACGTATTCGACTCAGAAACATCACCACTCATGGATGGCGCGTTACTACCCAACACTCCACGACTAAGAGGGAGCGCGCTACTCATGTGCGGTTGAGATCCCATCGAGCCATTCACAAGTAACGCAGATCCAACCGCGGCGCCGGCACCGCCAGAGTCCCGGACGGAAGAGTCACGTGTTAGTGGCGTAGCGCTACCCCCAGGGATGCACGTGACGCAAGTGACTCCGCTTCCCGCAGAGTGCACGAATAGCATTTAGAATGAGTTACCCTATCAACAATGTAACGCCCGCATTGAGACGCTTTGTGCCTCAAGCATTTACTGAATAACACTTCCAGCTAAAGCGAGAACACCAATAAAATTAGAAACTCATAACGCTGACGGCGATGCGTATTTTCCACGTTTGATGACAAAAAACTGTATATTTATCGGAGAAACCGCCGTTTCCGTGATGGATGGGACGATTTCTTCGACTCAGGTCCGGAGTCCGAAAACCCGCCGACAAAACTAACGAGAAAAGAACGAGTCGAATTCATCACGGACTCTTTACTCCGGTCGCACCATTGCCGACATGGACGCGAAGAAGTAAAACGGATAATCCGTGAATTCCACGATCTTTTCATGTTACCAGGAGACAAACCTCCAAGGACTACCTACGTCAGACACCAGATCCCTACCACTGACAATGAGCCAACTGTTGCCAAATAGTACAGATACCCCCCCGCCTTCCATAAGGAAGTGCGCGAACAAGTTTCGAAACTCCTCCAGGATAATGTGATACAACCCTCCAACAGCTCTTGAGTCAGTCCACTCTGCATTGTGCCAAAGAGACCATGTCCTGACAGGGAAAAACGGTACAGGCTGGTAATTGACTATAGGAAATTGAACGAGAGGACAATATCCGATTCCTACCCATCACCTAACATACGAGAGATCCTAGAGTTGATGGGCAAGGCAAAATACTTCTCAGTCTTTGACCTTGTCAGCGGTTCCCACTGAATAGAAGTTGACCCCTTAGACGGAGCAAAGACGCCCTTTCGAACCCCGTTCGGTTCATGAAATATCACTAGTAAACCCTAGGCGAGAAAAGTTACCAGAGCCGGCACATTCGTTCTGGGAGTTTTTTGTGGCGAGTGGGGATCAAAATAAAATTCTATGACTGTGGAAATTGGTGACTCAAGTTGAATGAGGATCAAGGGTTGGTAATTGAATGTGATCTTAGGAAAATTGCTGAATTGAATGACTCGTACTTTGCATAGCTTGGATGAAATTGGGATGATTTTGGGAATTCTTCGATTCCAGAGAATTGATTCTGATCGTAACTCGGAAAATATTGATTTTATCAAATTTTATTCCAGATGGAAAAGACGCATCTTCCTGAGCTCTATCTTCTTGTTCCGTGCGAAATATCGCTATTAGAATGCATGTTTTTTGAGTTATATTAGAAATTTAAAAAATTTTCCGTACACCCAAATTCTCTTGGTTATTATGATTCAAGTGTTTCAAAGGTTGAACACCTGCTGTTTCACTCAAGAATGCTTAGCTACTAAA
>JAPYYZ010007254.1:0-13517 GCA_030522705.1 Eretmocerus eremicus | reverse complement strand
GGCCTGAAAGAGTTCTCTCTCAATGATAAATTATGCAGTTTGACGCGTATTTTCTCATTGAGAATTTCATTCTATCTCACCATCTCTCAATGAATCAATGATTCACATCGAGTTCCAGGATTCTCGTGCTTTTCGAATGACACCTTTTCACCCGCAACTCAAAAATGTCAATCCATCCATGAATCTTTCTTGAAGCAACGGACTAAAAATAAGGCAGTCGATAGACAGAATACAGAATAACTGGGTCGCAATTCCCAAGGCGTCAGATTTATAAAAGGAGCCCGCATTCCCAAGGCGTCAGATTTATAAAAGGAGCCCGCGCTCGTCCGGCATTGCCTCAGATATTTCCGCAAGACGGCAATCCAGATGCTCTAGCAGATACTCTCGGTCTCGTTGCCGTAATCTCGCGGCAAACGCTCGCTCCTTCGAGCAGCTGCTCTCGAAGAAAAAGGGAGCGTAACGTGCGAGAGGAGAGATCCGGACAATAATTAAGCAGATGATTCCACGGAGGCTAATTAAGAGCCGAGAGAAGCATCCCAACCGAGATACGATACGACGCCCTTACTTCGCGGGCTTCCCCGTGTCGGTATTTCGCGAAAACCCACACCGTCGGATAAGTAAACTTCCACTACATCCGGCTAACGGCCGATAATCTCCCGGCTCTTTTATAACCACCGCGTTTCTCTCCTCCCTATCCACCGAGGAATTTTCTTCTTTGCGTTATTATCTCATCAAGGGGATCGGTAATACCTTCACTGTGCCACAGATTTCGAGATGCTATTTCGCGAGACGAGTCGAATTTCTGCTGATGGGATGTAGTAGGTATACAGGAGTGCGATGACGTGGGGTAAATTCATCCCTTGGAATTGGGCAACTCGCAACAGATTGGATTCCGTCGGACGATGTTTAGCGGATGGATGTCCGTAGAGAGAGGCGAAGCAAGCCTTGAAAGTGTGCCCGAGTTGGCGTGTCTCGATTAATTTACCCTTGATCGGAGCCAGATGGCCGATTAAATGCGGGTCCGAGGCAAATTGGGAAACTTGACACTCTGCGTACAGCGGATATATACTTCCGCTGGGTCACGCGCAAGTTTTCGAGCCGAGGATGCTGGAAATTCAGTTACGAGGCATCTTTGGAGATATTGGATTCGATGATGCTGGTCTGATGGTTATGCGAGCTTATGATGGGATTGAGGAGAGTTGGCAGCGGAGAAGTGAGGATTCTGGGAGTGGAAAGCTTAGAGAGTTTGGTCGCCGGTTGGACATTCATTAGCTCTCAGTCTTGACCAGCACAGACTCTGATGGACTTTTTAATATCTTTGTACGCGAGGGGTCCCCTTTATCGCAAGATTTTGAGGGGGTGGATCATGGCAATTCTCACCTCTAGGCACTTTGTTCCAGAATGTTTTTATTGTTGTAGCATGTATGAGGCAGAACAATTAAGAGAAGGTATATTTGGAGAATTTTTCTCAAATTTGGAATTCTGGAGGCTGGATAAAGGACATTGCCTTAGTTAGAGGAACAACGTGTTAGGCCTATCTCGCAAGTGATTCACTGGATGATATCATATCTCATCATCTTCCGTTTTTTCACGACTGGTGGATTGAGTATCGGTACGGCTCCACTCGCGCCTGCGAATATGCGGTACGAGAAGTGAGATGAAATGTACATTATGAAGTAGACGAGATGTCTTCCATTTATAGTCGCCAGTGGTCACGCTTGATCATGCATGATCAGGCCATGAAATGGTACATGATCACGCGTGACCTTTTACCGAAAGTGGTACACGATCACGCGTGTTCGTGTACACTGTAAAAAGAAATTCTTAAAGTAAGATCGCTAGGTTGACTTACTTTTTTACTTAAAATTATGAATGCTATATTTAAGCAACTCTTTGCTGGAATTGAGTCTAATACTTCTTATTTTCATGAGGTTGGCAATCTCATTGTCATCAGCAAAGTGACAAACATAATAATCGGATCGGAACAAAGTGATTTCTATGATAATTTAGAATACGAGTGCTAGAGACTTGTGCGAAGGAGGCGTGCACATCTTAGTATGAGCCGCGAGATTTCGAAAGAGGTAGGTTACGATTCTTTGTACTTGGATGGTTGCACACTCACTTCTCAGTCGCACTTTTCACTTCTCACTTCTCATTCTCTATGTGAATTTTTCGATAAATCAATGATGAACTTTCCATTGAAATCGTCATAACTTCAAGATAATTCATTTAAACCTTCAAGAATTTAAGATCTGATAGTCAGCCACGAGGTTAACTTATTTTAAGCGCAAATTTTGACTCAGATCGGAGCTTACTTACTTTCAGATAGCTCTATGCTGAATCGCGTCGCGACTGAAATTCAGTGCAAATGCGGTCTTACTTTGAGAATTTCTTTTTACAGTGTACTACACTTATTTTTATACGGGTGGTTGGAAGAATGAAGCACAAAGATCGAGCTCACTCAGAGCGCTGGATTCCTTCGTCTATTATGTTGAAAAGCTCACTGAGATACGCTCGTTTCGAAGTAGTAAAGATTTTGTGAACTTACACTCCAAGAGAATAATTACGTCAAGCTTTCAACGGTAGTCATTTCAGGCGTGATACAACGAGGGCATCAATGAGTACGCGTTTTACATCTAACGAGAGCGAATGGCCTCTATGTCAAAGTGAATGCAAAACTCCATTCATCTTTGAACAAACTCCTGCAATGCGTGAGTTCCTCGATAAATCTTGGGAAAAATTTACCACTAGATCTTTCACTGTGACTTCAAAGGGAATCGTACCACCATCGACCAGTATAGGCAGCACTAGACTCAAATCTCACCTCCTCCGATATTCTATGTATGCGTACAGGATCGCTGTTGTCTTAGATGTGTTCAATTTGAGTCCGTGAAATTTCGCCCCCGTAACTATACGAATAATGTCTTCATTCATTTTACGAATTGCCGCAGGAAGATCTGATGTTTGGCATTGTGAATAAATTTGCAGGTCTTCGGCAAAAAATAGAACTTTAGAATGCTTTAGAATTGACAGAAAGAAATTAAGAGCTGTCAGTAAAATGATTCGTCCGTGATTCAATCTTCGCGGAACCCCAGATTTGTTGGGTAAAAAGCCGGTTAATTTGTTATTATGGTCCACGATTGCTCATGCCCGACCACTTCAGTAAGAATGCATCCATCTCAATACTCACTTACACTACCCCAAGTCAAACAGGGTTTGGAACATAACAAGTTTCTTCTCTATGCCAAGTCTTATATTTTCAGAAACTTTTAATAATGCTATTATTTAAGTGCTGAAATGTGAGCGAAAGCCGGATTGTGATACGAGAGGGTAAGAATATTTCCTGATTTATCAACGGAGAAACCTTAGTTGTTCTCAATGTGAGTTGAAATGTGTCGGCTGGATTTCGTTGATTGAGTCTAGTGAGGACACCATCCTTCCTGCGGGTAATTTTCATTCATTCGTCAAGATGAATCCCATCAAGCTGGACATTTCTATTGCATGATTATACGTGAATGAGAGTGTACGTTATTATGAAAGCATGCAGGTTCCGATAGAACTCTTCAAGCATCTAAGTATCAGAGTAATAATCAGACTTGAATCTAGATTACCACATGGTCGTTCGCAAAAGATATAATATCCTGGACATAAGAGTTCTCTTGGTAATTTCGCGACAGTTTACAGCTGGTTTCTCGTTGTTTTCCGTGAAATTTTGGGTTGATTATCTAGTATCTCACAAAAGTCATTTGGAAGGTGAGATGATCTCGAAAGGAGTTTCAATTCAATTCCGTAAAGGGAACCAAACCAAAGTTGTGCGAAAATTGAAAAAAACTATCTCAAATCGCCTCTGTCCGACCAATGTAGCCTAGTTTACGGTATGGATGATGATGATGGGACTTACAAGAATATTCATACGTCCCGATAAGTTTTCAGACTGTTTTATTTTACACAAGTCATAATCCAGAAACCTTGCGATTTTGGGAGATAATATTTGCGAATGTGAAGAGCTGGAAACTACTCAAATGAGTTTCGAAAGCCCTCGTATCATTCGCTGCTTGTTCGAATCTTCTCCATGATTGAAATATTTGCTGCCACTGAAATCATTCCTTGAAACTGTTGATATGATATAGAGAGCTGTAAGAAAATCCTGTACAAAACTGCGATATGTGCTGACTTTTTGCAATATAATCTCGCTTTTGATCTTTTGTCAATCAATTCACTCTCCAGGATACTAGAGTTGCGTATGTGCACGAAACTAGAACGAAACAACGCAATATAAAGGAGTGCCATTGAAGAAGTAATAACGCTGAAAGCAATGCTTTTCCTCTCTGAACCCTGTACTATGAGACCATAATAAATACATAAAACTAGACGCAAAGAAAGCGGTTTTTGTGTAAATCATCGTTGCACCGGACAATCCGACAGAACAATAAGCCGACTATCGTGGCTGTCTCTTTTTCTTTCTTCGAAGAGGAATGGCTAGCGTTGCTTGTCGATTCTGTAAGATACATCGGCTCTATGTACAGCCCGGTATTGGCCTGTCCGCGGAACGACCCTCAAGGAATGCATCGGTCTTATCCGCTCGTTCGCAAGATGGATCGCTGCTTGCCTCCAGCTGGAGTGAAATACACAAAACAAAATAATTACCGCTCGCAAATGATGCCAGCTTCGATACTTCCGTAATGACTATTGGATTTGTTAGATTTACGGCAAAGGCAGGTGAATAAGCATATTCATATAGATGATAATTGATACATTTCATGGTGATGACACATTTCATGGGAAATTTTTGCACCAAGAATATTCACCTCCTACAGGCAGCACAAAATTATTTCCAATGCAAACAGTGAGAGATTGTTTGTTTGAGAATCAAAAATGAATTTTCAACATGGTTCCCAGAGGATATGTTCAGTTTCGTAGGATTTCACTCTCATCCAACATGTTTGTTCACTACTTTCTGGAGGGTGATAAAAATTGTACATCAAATATGAAGAATGAGCAACGTATACTTCGGAACTCGGAACAGAACGATATTTGCTATACCCGTATCGGTGGTGGAAGCGAGAGCGAAACGACCGTAGCGCGTGAACGGCGGTGTGCGCCGGCACCAGCTGAGGACAAGTACGACAGGGTTTACATGGGAGATCCGACAAAATGCACTTTTTCTCGACTAATTGTACATGTATCGGTCATTTCAACGGATGGAATCGCATCTACAGATCTTCTAGATCTCGATGCGATGCATTACGACTCCAAGAAATAGATTTAATTGGTATAATCAAATAATTTTCTCGGCCACCAGTAGCTCAATAATTAGAAATACATCTGTAATATCGCTAATAATTGACGCAGGCCACTCAAACTTTACATGGTGGTACATCAGACAATATCGTACAATACTGTATGAGAAAAATTGGATTTTTGGAAACCTCCTCGCATACTTTTTTTTGATTGAAGGCGCGCTCGATTCCTAATTGTACTTAGAGATTTTTTAAACGTTTCCGAGACAGATCGAGGTAATTCTGAGTCGATCTGAGGGGAGTCTAGGGTCTAAAGAGGGTGTGGTTAAAATTTGGAGTCATTCTGATCACTCTAGTTTGAGATAGGACCATGTAAAGACATTAACGCTAGCGCTGGAATTCGCGGCGTCGCCTGTGTCGGGCTCACGGGAGAGTCACACGGACTTGGAATACTTTCACCCTGCTGCCGAGCTGAAGACGCGCAATGTGGCGCAGCATAACACGGGCATTGTGAATAGGTATCTTCAGTCGTTTCATAGAAATGCATAGGTTCACTGGATTATCCTTTATTTTTGGCTTTGAAGCCAACAGTTCGCCGACTCAAATGTCGTCCTCTTCAGGGCTGTACAAAAGAACACATTCTCACAACTAAATCTTGAAAATGTACCATCTGATCTAAATTTTGAAACTCAGTATCATCTATTCATCAGTATGACACATGATGTATTGTTAATTGGCCAATTGTCAATAGATTTTCCCATGCAGTCCAATACTTTCATGTTTAAATTGACAATTGACTATGAGTCACACTAATGCATAGATGATAAAGAGTTTAAAAATTCACATCAAATTTGTAAATTTTTGAGACTTGGTTGTAAAGATGCGACCTCCCAAATAACCCTGGAAAGGCCGACATTTGAGTCAGCGAAACGTTGACTTCAAAGCCAAAAGTGAAGGATTCTGTAGCGAACCCACGCAAGTCAGTGTGCCAACCGAAATCATTGATCCGTCTGCACATACAACAATCCTCAACGTTGAAAATTTATACTGTCAATGTTCCAATCATGCATGGTGAATCTTCCAAAGCTCAAAAAAAGAACATTGACTCTGGTTCGAATCACGAGAGCACTGTCTATTCAAAGATTCACATCCCCAATCCACGCAGTTCCAAGCGCTACAGCGTTGAATGAAAGAGCTGCACCAAGGCTCTCGAAATACCAAGCTCGCGGTCATATTATTTGTCCGTCGCATCATTTATCCGCTCTCGCCTATCCCGAGCAACACCTGATAAGTCGTATGGGCAGTTCCGGCGTCGTTAATCTTGTTGTCGTAGCTCTCTGCCCTGCCTCCCCTTCTCTCTCGCTGATTAGTCTCGGGCGCCTCGCCACTGGATGATGATTACGTCTCACGCAACAACCGCCCGTACTCCACTCGCCACCTATAGCGCCCACATCGCTCCGACCGCGCTCGTTTTACACACAAAAGCGTGGAAAAGCGAGGGGAGAAAAAATCGCGCCCTCCGCGAGTGGAAAGAGATGTAACTCGCCCCTCGAGCCGGGGGTGCGAAGAAAAAAGAAGAGGCAGAAATCGTAGAGAAAGCGAAGCGAGGTCTGTTGAGCCGTTTCTCATTCTCTGCAATCCAGGAGAATGTTTCTTTTCGCTTGACGAGCGAAACCTACTTATACACCCGTTTAATGCAGAGACAAGCAACTTCGCGCGCGAGGCGCTCAAACGACGCGGCGATTTGAATTTCCCGCCTCGCGAGATGCGCAAACTCTGTAGATGCTCACGTTGCAAGCTCCTCGATGAATGACTCAGCCTCTTTGGAATACACGTCGATGCTGGTATAATTCCAACGTATCCTCGCCGACAGTAAGCGGTACACTCGTGGATCTTTGACGAGAGCCACGGCGCTGAATAATTATCGCCGGACAGAGGGGTTGCCGCGCAAGCTCACGCTCCAGTTTTGCAGAAATCGAGAAAGCTCGCCGCGGATCTTCCTTTCTCTTGGTTACGGTTGCGGCCGCATCGGTGTAGCGTCTCGCCTCACAATACTCATCCGCGTTCTCGCGCTCAAGCGGCCCAAGAGAGACGACGAGCTTGATTAAAAAAGCTCACGGAGACGCGCGGAAAGACCGCTCATTGTGCGTTCGAAAGCTCCGCTCTACCTTTGTACCGTCCACCTACTATTCTTGCATTACTGCGTCGTGCGAGATGGCATACGAGAGAAGACGCGCGAAAAGATGTTCAAGATGCGCGCGGTTGGGTCGAGACAAAAAAATGTGTGGGACGTGTGTTTTTTATCGTGGGGCAGTGCGGCCGAGCTTTTTTTCAGTGACCTGGTTCGTCGGGATTTAGCGGAGCTTGCAAGAATTTTTTTTCAATCGGATGGGTATTGAGAGGGAGATGATGATTCCTGGGCACATGAGGAGTGAATGATGTGCGGAGGTAGCATTTACTGCGTGCGATGATGCGTGTGCTTTTATGTAGGACTATCTGGTCGAGCTTCTTTGATGAATTTTTCTATTGGTACCACGCAGAGCTTGCGATCATCCATTCAGTATTGTGTATTGGAGTACGACGATTCTGAAAGTCAGGATTACTGAGTGACGAGAAATTGCTTAGCTTACATTATCTCCAAGTGAGATGATTTAGCCCAGCTTCTGTATTACTTCCTGAATTATTCGTTTCGAGTGAAGCTTGCGAGGATTTTTTCAAACTCATGGAAGTTGAGAAGGGAGAGATGGTTCTCGAGGACAGCAGTACTGAATGGTGATGCAAAGGTAAAATGTAAGCTATACGCTCGAGCTCTTGTAATGAAGGTTTCTTGGTTATTTCAGAGCTTGCAATGATCTTTTCAGTATCATACTATAGAAGAAGATGATTCTGAGCGTCGAAGATAACTGACGGCAAGCTCGTTGGTAGAATTTGCTTGGTGCAATGGAATCATGCGTGATAAACGTATTCCTTAGGCGTGATGATCTGGCTGAGCTTCCGTATGAATTCCTTGGTCGTTCGTGTTGCGATTACAGCTTACAATGACTCTTTCAATATCGTGTATTGAAAAATCACGTTTTCCAGAGTCAGAGTAACTAAATGACGGTTCGTGAAAAAGAGTATGAGATTAAGCACAGTAGTGCATGCTCATGCATCATGAGACGCTCTATCTGCCAGGTGCGCAGGAAGCGCGGGCTCATTTGAATTTTAAAAAATGACGACTCTTAAAGCGTCCCTCGTGTGCCCCTTGCCTCCACAGATACACCCCCACAGCGTCAGCTCCGCAGCAACTCATTTGATTATCGCGAAAGCCGTGTATAGTGTCACACTATGTACATAGTACGTACTCTGGTTCAAGCAAGAGCGATGAATTTTTCCCTCTCTTATAATGCGAACGACAACATTTTTATCACTCTCGTTGGTGGATATTACGAGCTTTCTACCGAGGCTGGGGATCAATTTGGAGTACAAAATGAGAGAGAAAAGAGGAGGAGATTGAAATGCGGATGATTTTTGGATTACAGGTGGCGTGGCTGAGGGTGGACACGCAGACAATACTGACGATATCAAACCACGTGATAACGAAGAACCACAGGATAGCGGTAACTCACAGCGCGCACCGCACGTGGTCCCTGCACATCAGGGACACGAAGGAGTCTGACAGGGGCGGATACATGTGTCAGGTCAACACGGATCCGATGTCCAGCATCATGGGCTACCTCGAGGTCGTCGGTGAGCCCAGTTTACATCACCGATTCCGTCTCTGATTAATATTTCTCTTGGATGTTACGAATATCACCGCGAGAGGAGCTTGATTTTGAGTTTTGATATGGCTTTGCGAGGGAGAGGCTGAATTACGGATGAGATTTGTACTTTCGTGAGAGCGGTTTAGCGATGAATGGGCACTTGATGATATTCATCCGCGTTCAGTGCGCCTAAATTCTTCCACATTGGATCGTGCTCGCTATGATGAAGATCATCGTTCTCGTCATCGTTTGAACGTCCATTATTGATCATCGTGGTTACTGACAGCTCGGAGTGCCTTCATATTCCTAGTGTCAATTTGTTCATCGATGACCAATGTCTCCTAATTTGTCAATCACATTACTGCCATGCCACTCTTACCTCTCATGCACAGCCACTCATATGCGAATTTCAATCAATTTTGACATTGATCGCTTCATATTGATGAAGTGAGGTGAAGCAAACATTATCAGTGGGATTGCTTGGAGGACAGTCGATCACAGAATCCTCTCAACGTCGAGAGCCATAATCAGAATCAGTGAGTTGAACGAAGTACCAAGTGCTCTCTTTCGCCACGGCTTTTTTACCCGTCGGCATTTATCGCGCAAATTTCGCAGAAAATTCGGCACGCTGCTCTATCCTTGCTCAGGCATGAATTTTTTATAGGGCCAAACAAAGTTTCCGGTGCCCTTCTTTTGAAAAGTGGTGCCGCATTTGCACAAGACAGAGCGAATGATGGCTTTGAGCGAGAGCAAAAGTTGCGCTCGAACTCGGAGATATTTGCTAAACAAGTCTTTTGAGTGCAAATTTGGTTACAGCTTCGAGCTCTTTTTGTATCAAAATAATACATAGTCCGTAGCACGGAGCCGAGCTTGCGACTCGAGAACGGGAGAGCTCGCATCGGATGCGGCACAATCGCTATTGAAAGGAGCGGCAAACAGTTCAATCGATACACAGACACGAATGACATGCATTCTCCGGGATTGACTCGAGAGGCACTTGATTCCTTCCCTTTTTCTCTTGTAAATGGTTGAGCACACTTCGTTCTCCGCGTTTGGCTGGTAAAATTTTCAAAATTCAAATGGATGAATGCGATTGAGCAATTATTGGCTTTGAATCTATCAGCTTTTTTCTACAAAATTGTAAACGATCTTCTTAACTCAATCCCGATGAGGTAGATTAATTTTCTTGAAAAGATTCCAAGACAATTGGATGCCTCCATTTCAAAACGAAATAAACCCCATTTGGACTTCTAGAAAATCGTATTAGTTAGTCTTAGATTATTCAGTCCAGATATGACCGTTTGGTAAAATACCTTTGACAATGTAAAGTTCGATAGTCTTATATGGGACGCCGGAAGAATGTTCCGAATACCTTATTACCGGACTCATTATTCTATCAAGAACCAACTCGATTTGTTGGAAATCGGAATGGCGTTTGTTCTGTTTTGGAATGAATCGATCCATATGTATGTCTCTGGTTCTTGATCTTGAAGATTTTCAAGTCTGGCTGATCAAATCCTTAGCTACGGTGTGCAAAATAGTACCCTGAGGAGGAAATATTAGTGGGAGCCCTTTTCCTCTTCTTTTCATTTCACCCCTTTTCATAGTGATAGTGAGGGTCAAATGGATCACGCCCTCGTCGACCCTCCCAAGAAGATACACTTCCTTAATTTTAGAATCATGAGGTTAGACATTGCGATTCGGACACATGATGGTTCGCTTTGGAGGATTTTGATCGGGTTCGATATGGGCCAATGAATTAATTGAGAAGAAATTCGGTATCCCATCTCGGCAAAAAATTAAGTTAGGTCAATTTCGTTTGTCGGTCATCCGGTATTCAAGAACCAGTCCAACTGATACGACTATTTTAGAATTTCTTAGTGATTGGTATCGTGTTTGGTGCTTCGTCGGACTGATTTTGCCCAAGGAGCTGCAAATTGTGAATTCGACCTCGAGTTTGGTCAAGTCTTGGTATCGTCCGTCCCAGATACGATGACTCCAAAACGGTGCTGTAAAAAATGAATGTTTCCCTTACAGTATGTCATCGTCATCTCATAACCAAGTCAATCATCTTGCGCATGAGAACGTCATAACTCACATTGATCAAGTCGAGGAATGTCAACGTATGAGAATGTCAAGTCACATACGTGCGCAATCACCCCGGGACTAAAGGGCTCTCGTTCAACCTAACAGTCCTCACACTCATCAAAAAAAAAAAAGAGCAATCTTTCCATCCAGTCTTCCGAAACTCACACTCACCACAGATCTCATAAGCCGATGTATCGGTTTTTGTCCATCCTCAAACCGCAGCCATGAAATCGTGCCGGTAAAACCGATCGCCCACCCTCAAAAACCCTATATCCATCTCGCAGCTCCTCAACCTCACCTCGTCACCGCAAAATCGTGCTCTCAGCTCCAGATTCCGACTCCGCAACTCAAAACACACTCCAATTCCCACCCATCGTATATGCGGTCTCTGCGGCGGCATACTTCAGGGGGTCAGACTCGCGCGCGGTAACACAGTTGGCAAGAGCTCCGTCTGCATTCGCAACTCTCGCGTCCATACGTATCGCATTCTCGCCCACGTACATTCATAAGCGCGTTGCCACAACTCACTGGTCTTCATCTCGGAGGCCAAAGTTACGCGCAAAAGTTTGCGCGACGTCGTTAGCCCCGCGAAGCTTGCAGGCGTCGATGAGTGTAGCGCCGAGATAGAGAGCCAAGTCGTCCAATGCAAATTTATGCAAAGCTAGAGAGAGCATGGCAGAGACGATTGCAAGACCAGGCTATTAGACAACGGCTGCTGCCGAGGCCTAATAACCGTACCGCAGGAGGAGAGAGCGAGTAGTGGCACGAAGCCCGCAGCGAGTTTTGCGGTGCCGCTTTGGGGTTCTCTCTGGACGACGAGAGGGGGGGGGGCTGAAAAATCTGGGATGCGTGAGAGAGAGTGGAAAAGGAGTTGGATTGAGTGGATGGGAGATGGAGAGAGGAGAGAGGCTTTTGCGGGGTCCTAATTGCAATGCGAACCGGGGGAGAGGAGGTGCGTCTGACTATACGCGGACTGGTTCTACTTGCGAATACTGATTAGCGAAGCGGTGAGGGATGCGCGCTTTGTTGCGCTGGTGTGATTGCTGTGGGGGTGGGTGAGAGTATCTTTGGGAATTTTTATCCGGATGCACAGTGCTGGGGTACAGAGTGTCTTTGACAATCGAAATGGGATGGGGAGGGGTCATTATCATCTATGAAGCGTGTCTCTCTCATTTTGTTTTCTATGACCTACATTTTGATTTCCCATCGGAGTGTGATGCTATGTCCATAGTGAGTGGTTCAATTGACTCGACTGAATGTATGACGTTTTCTGGAGATTGTAGGATATTTCAGGGTAGCGTCTTGGATCTGTGACTGGGAATCGAATTTCACCATTGTCCGTTGAGCTATTGGCGCGTAAAATATTCATCATCTTCAAGTAATGAGATGAGATGCATCCGAAATCCATATCTAGCGAATAATGAATAGAGAATTCCGCTTCCTCTACTTGCTCCCAGAATAGTCACGAGGAGAGTATCCCACTTCTGGAAGCCCAATTTTGCTGGAAATTTCTTTATAGATTTGTACCACCGATATTGTAGAGAATCCAGAGTAACTCTGTCTATAGGATTTTCTATTAAGAGATATGGACAAAAGCGATAGCATTGAACATATATGCCCGTCTTACAATCGTGTATATGGACGGCTCCAGGCCAGAACGGTACTATTACATTTCGGTGTTTCCAAAATTCGAGTTAATACTTTTAGCTTATCTAAGGCTGGTAATCATCTTCCGAAATAATTCCTATAGCATTACGTTGATGTATAATAATCCATCTATGTAATCCGAAAGAATCATACCGGAAGATGGTTACCAAACCGAGTAGTGTACAAAGAACTTACTCGATTTTCCAGAAAGCCGTGATGTAATTATGCTGTTCTGGTCCGGAGTCATCCGTATAATATAAATATACTTGCAATGCTAAGGTATTTGCCTGTACCTCTGGATAGGATGCCCATCAGATAGAGTTACTCTGAATTTTTCATATTCTACGTGGTACGAGTCTGTCAACGAGTTCCCAGGAATATTAGGCTCCGGGAGGTGGGGTCCTCTCTTTGTCAGTGTCAGTAGTGACAGTCGAGAGAAAATTAAGGCGAGTCCGGAGTGCCCTCTCCCCGCTCCCCTAACCCAAAATCCGTTCCGGGAATATCTCGACTTTTACTGAGCCAAATTACACAAAATTTAATGTGCAACTACAGAATGTCGATAAGAAAGGGGCTACGGAGCCAAATTTTACAATGATTGCGTAGAATACAACTTACAAAGCATAAAAACGTATACTCCAGACGTCGTCTGTTCACGCGGATCGGTCGTGCAGAAGCATGGTGATAAAATCCACTTGGTACGCCAAAATTACATCACTTATTCCCGATTTTGCTCCGTAGCCCCATTCTTATCAATATTTTGTAGTGTCACGTCAAATTTCGTGTAATTTGGTTCAGTAAA
>JAPYYZ010007253.1:0-14829 GCA_030522705.1 Eretmocerus eremicus | reverse complement strand
ATATACGCCTAGCCGACGCAAGAAAATTTTTTTCGGCCCAATAAAAATTGCTAACATCATGTTTCAATATATCTAACCGATCAAAAAACTTTGGGAGGCAAAATAAAAATTTCGGGAGGAAACCATTTGAAATTGACGTGGACGGCCTCAATCACGGGACATGAAAGGACTGAAATTTGCTTGAACTGAACGTATAAGAAGTTCGTAACGAGACATAACAAAGAGATCCCATGAAGTACTTTATACATTAGAATTTGGTACGTTAGAAGGTATACAGGTCAACTTCCGTTTTTGCGCACTCATAATCATCTTTCGCTGATTTGTTTATTCGTGGATGGGCAAACTATTCCCTTTATCTCGATATTCTCAAAATAATAAGGCTTCGGTACTCGGGGACTTCGGTTTTTAAAGGAATTTTTCCGGAATCTATTCTCTGTAAATACGGAGATTTACCTATATTTGATACGTCAGAATCTTAATGTTAGTAATCGGGAAAAATCCATTGGGTGGTTTTCTATAAATTTGTCTGTTCCCAGAGTATGCATTGCTCGTGTTATTCCTTGGAGGAGTTGTGAATGTTTCTGAGCGAGCAACCCTAATCCTGAGAGTAGAGGTATGTCTTAAAATGGCGAGAAATATGTAAGACAAATATTCTTGTCCTGAACGCGAACGCCTACCTCGGGCGCGAAGACGGTCTCTTTACCGAGTGAAGCGAGGGGAAAGATTCCTTTCCGATTTCGAAATGGCTGTGCGAGCCTACGGTAGTTATAGTTTCTCACCATGAGAATCCTCAGATCGCGTTTGAGGGTACAATGGTGAAAGCTCGGCACCCATGGCCATTTCGGGTGTGAAGAACTTATCTCATTCGTTTAAATCGAAAATAAACTGTATTAGTAAGTCGAATTCGCGTGCACGCCCAGGCAATGATATATTAGTTTATCATTTAAGCATATTTATGCCCGTTGGAAATGGTCTGTTTCGTTTTTTCGAGCTTTTTCAGTCATCCAATTTCAATCTGCTTATTTTATAACCTACTTTCTGTTCTCAAAAAATATTCTGAGTTGTACGACTTCAGAAACTACAAGTAACAAACAAGTAAAAATGATGAAAAATGGGAAAATTGAAGATTTAAAAAATTGTTGGTGTTTTTTTTTCAAGAACAAGAGTTGGTCCGAGATCTATTCTTTTGGTAATATTTTTTCCAATTTTTAGGAAATTCGCTGAATTTTTTGAGATGTTCATGATACATGCATGCAACAGAAACTATCATAAAATATCGGAAAACGCACGTGTACACTATAGTCTGAGCCAGCGGGTTAATAAATGTCATTAAACAACTCGAGAGTTCAATTAACAGACACGTTTTTCGCTGAAGTTCAACTATTGAATTTACCATTTCATAAGGCAGAAAGCAAAGGCGTTGACATTTCATTGGAAATCCAATTTATATTCCAAAGTCTTATCTGAATATCTTATCTGAATCTCCCGCGCAAGCTATTTTCCTATTGATGTTCAAGTAAACCATCAAAAATTTGAAAATTCCTCTTAATTTCGGAAACTTCGAGATATTGGATGTTTTTGAATCCTTGAATGTCGGATCATTACACTGCGAATCGTGGATTTGGGCCTCAATTGATTGCATCAAGAATCCGCACTCACGTAATTAGAAAAATACCAAGTTCTGCTTGAGCCACAGCTGGTGTACGTCACTACAAGTTGGGAAAGTATCTTCGATTTTGCTACAAGTTTATTCTGTCCTATTTTGTTATAAGTACTTGTGCAATGAATAATTCGTTGCACAAGTATGTTGAACCATTCTAATAAGTATATTCATGAATAAATAATTCATTAATTATCATATGGACTAAAAATGGTATGACGCGGGGCGACTTCATTCATCGCGAAAAATACACGAAATTGGTTTGGAAGCCTTTTCAGGCTGTGTTCAAATAGTTTTCAGTCATTGGACAGATTTTATGACTTTGCCCGCTAGAGCAGTGACACTCCTCTTACAGAGTACCATGGCTCACCATCGAGACGTGTCTTTTTGATGATAGAATAGGATCTTCTGATCGCGGGAAACAAAACTTGCCGAAAATATGTCCAGAATTTATGGAACCGTAAATCAAGAACTACGCTTGTTAGAGCATAAAAGTTCCAAAAGCTCGTCCGTATGACACGTCGATTTCTCTGTGTTGTTGCTAACACTTTGTCAAACAATTTTTCAATGGGGATTTCATTGGTTGAGCCGCGATGAATATACAGTAACTCATTTGATTGAGGTACGACGGTAAACGTCAAGCGTTCCTGAGATTTTTTTATGTATGCGTAACACTCATGCATACTCCGGACTATTTGTGAGTCATGATGGTTTTCTAATGATCCGATATTGCTTAGTGCTTATGGATTATTCATCGACAGAGTAAAACGAGGTGTGAACTCAGATGTACACTCGAGCTGCAAAAGAAGGTCAGCTTAGTTTTGACGAATTCTAATTTGACGGAACGACATGAAAAGCTTTACTAGGCACTTGCGAAGCACCATAAAAGTTATCAATACTCCAAGGGTATTCTTGAAGAGATAATTTACGACTGTGTACCCATAAGGGGACTAATGGATATTTTCTCACAGACTAACTATTTGTAAATACGCATTGGAATAGCCCTCAATTAAGATCTCACCAATCATTATAAGATAATCGCGAAATTTGCTTAAATCATCGTCAACTCCAGAGGCTTTTGATAGATGTCTCATTTCATTTTAGAAATAAAACGGGTCAAAGGACACAAATACAAAATTGTAATGTTCATGCATCAATTAACTCGCTCCCATTCAACTTGAAAAGGAAAAGAAAAAACAATGGATGTCCCACAATGGTAAAATAAAATAAAATAAAATAAAAATTTTCAACATCAATGCATATAAACAGGCAGTGCGATGAAGTCAGCCAAGGAAATCTTTCTGACCTATGAGCAAAAAAAGGAAAATAAATAGAAATAATCAATCTCTAGACTTAAGCGCTAATAATGCTGGAAAAAATGCAGTCTCCTAATTCTTTCAATGTTGAATATCTTATTAAGTTTGATATTGTCACGAGGATAAAAATCAAGAAGGATTCTCATCTCATTAGCAAGATAATTGACGAATCTATGTTGCGTCTACTTCGTTTCATGGTTAGGTTCAGGTGCACGAGGCCTGCAGATGTTAAAGGCCAAGCTGATCCTATATTTTACGAAAGATGAGTACTGGTATTTCAAAGAGATGATATTTGGAAAATCTATCCAATTTATCGGTGAGATCTAGTATATTATACATAATGTATGTCCATCGAATTGCAGCTAATCGTCGAAGATGACCCCAAGACCCCTCTATCTTTATCAACTCTCATTAGATATTGACCATCGAGCGTGTTGTAAAGCTTCATATTATTATCATAAATTAGGGTCCTGCAATGTTCAATTGAATTTCGTAAGTCATGAATCAAAATAGTGAAGGCCATGGGTCCCGGTGAGAGCCTTATAGAGGCCCATACTCCTATAGGGGACATCAGAAGTGGCCTCATAAGTGTTGGATTATGTTTGGTTGTGAAGTTCATCGACCATGATGGAATCAAGGATTTTTGACAAACGACGATGGCGACGGAATGCCGATAGGGACTCATTGTAAGTTCTTGGCGTCAGATACATAAGAATGACATATGTAGTTCTCATTTTAGTTACAACTATCTTCTATAGGGGATAGTTTCATTTGATGGAATTTATCCATGAAAGATGCGTCAAACTAAATCAAAATTAGATTACGTACAATCCTCGGATGACCTAATTAATTCTCAAATTTAGCATGCTATCGCTAACCAATATATTCATAGGGTAAAACTCTGAGCGACCAGCTCAGTTCTAATGAGCAATCAAGCGCGAATCAATCAATTTATAGACGAGCCCAAAATTATCATCACTCCCATAGACGTAGTTGCGCCTCGATGAGGAGAGCTTTGGCAGTGCTAAGATTTGAGTAGAATCAAGACTCCAAAGCGATGGCAAACTGAGACTCTGAAAGAAGACCGCGCCAACTCGCTTAACTAGATTTTTTTATTTCTCGAATCACGAGGCGGCTACCTCAAGCGCACGCCCTCCAATGAGCGCGATATCGAGCGAGCGAGAGATCATCGTCGCGCGGAGATGCATCGTAGCTCATAGCATAGGTCATTGAATCTCGTCATCCACGGATGCAGTGGAGTGACAAAGAGCCATCGCCGAGAATGCGAATCTCTGTACGAGCCGCGCGGAGGCTCGCGCCTTCTCGTTGCGGCTGTGTCAAGACTGACGACGCAGCGAGAATATCGGCGGCGCGGCGCGGCGCGGCGCTCGGCCAATTATGTGCCGGCTAAATGAATCGTCGCGCTGTGGAAAAAGGCGAGAAGCGCGCCCCGGAGCTTGTATCACGTGCTATAAATAAGATCGCAGATATTATAACTTCATTATATGGGAAAGCTCGCGCACTTGCGCTATTTGAATAACGAGTTTCTCGCGAAAGGCCACGCGCGAGCCTGACGTAGCTGTCGCTCTTTTCATGACACATGCAGCCGAGCGATCGAGTACTTACTCCAGCAGTTGTGTGCCTTCGACCATCCGCGAGACTGCGGTTACGGAATATTTTTGTCTCGTCGCAGCGTAATCGGACTCTTCGCAGTGTCATGCCAAGCGTCACTTTTTAATATGGACTGATGAGACATATCTTTGCCACTTATTAGTTACACTCGAGCACCGTTTGATGTCCCCGTTAATGGTAATCGAGATCTTTACGATTTGAATCTACAACGACGTCAGTCTCCGCGAGACAATCATTCCGTGTTTTCTTGTCCCTTCAATATAATATAGAGGTCTATATAGTGTGAGGATAAGAAAACACGAGAATACATTGAAATAGGTTTTGTAGCCTCCTCCTGGAGGGATTGAATGAGAAAAACGCGTGAAAAGTTTTTCGATTTTCCTTTTCTTACGGTCGATCAAAAAATAGTGTTCGGCACTTGGGCGGGATGTTTTCTTCCTCCCTCGTGATGATACCGGTCCGAGCCGACACGGAGATTGCGGAAATCAAGTTTCCTGCCCTTGTATCAAAATATATTATTTTCAAAATCCCAAAAAAAAAATTGGTCCAGGAATTTTTAAAAAATAGTTGCAGAAAACACCCAAATTTGACGTGGAATCACTTCTAAACAACTTTTTAATATGGGCCTATACGAGAAATGTTAATGTTTCTCATTGGATCTTTGGAGAGACGACCCATTGGACTGAACAAAAAAATACGGGTATCTTTTTTTGTTTCAAGGAATGTGTAGAAGAATTCCCAGTGAGATTGGGATTTTGAGGGTCGGGAAAAATTAAAAAACGTTCGATCAGTTCAAGTGTTCGGAGAGTGTACATCCAATTTCAACCAAGTGAAGCCGAGCTATTCCAGTTTTAGAAATGAGAAATTTTTCACGAGGTCTTGAGAGCCTGTATCCTTTGCGAGGCTCAGCTTTCCACACGTCTATAGCACATGTCCTGCTACTTTTGCCATTCGCAAAATATCTTGGTGTATCTGAATAATTCGTAAGGCTCATCAAAAACCATTCAAAATGGGTTATGGTACGTCTCGTGTTCACTACTTGAATTTGAGTTTTGGCTATTGCATGTAGATGAGAAATACGAACAATTTTCTGAAAGTCTCTGAATGGCATTTTTCTGAAAGTTTCTGAATGGCATTTTTCTCGTGAAATCGCGATTATTCGGGCAGCAGGCGTCAAAATTCAACGTACCTTGGCCTGTTTGGCAGATTTTTTGCATATTCTAAGATGATTTGAGTCCAATTGACATAATCCGCAGATAGGTGTGAGGAGATTAGGAGTGGGTCATAATGGATACACTCGACGTTCCGTTATAAATGGGGTGACTTTGCTGTATAGTAAGTGTAACTTTTTCACATTCGTGGAAAAATTTTTATTGTGAGGCAAGCATGTTCACTGGCTTCTCCAATAATTTGTTCTTGTATTCATAGGTGACTGTTGACACAAGGAACCAATGGTCCAATGTGATCCAACAAATTGGACCAGAGGTGGGGTGTAAGTATGGAACAGTGGGATTGACAAATAGGAAAAACAAATTTCTTGTGAAATCGGTCCAAAATAGAATTTTGTATAATTTTAAAAGAAACATTTTGAACACGAAAAGAAGACAACAAGAAAGCACAAGTATACTTGAAATTGACTCACAAGTAGAGGGTCAACCTTGCGGATCACGAATTTGGCCAGAACTTTGGGAATCATCTTGTTTCGATGAGGCTGTCTCAGAGGGTTTAGACCAAAAGGTCTTCTGTTCCGAGATACAGTTACGGACATTAGCATTGCCCATATAGACCCGTGTAAAAAGTCATTTGTATAGGTATATTAGCAATGCTAGTGTTGACAACTGTATCTCGGGATAAAAGGCCTATCGGACTGAAGCCTCTGAGATATCTCCATTTTTCACCGCAACAATTAAGATGATTCCCAAAGTTCTGGCCAAATCCGTGATCCGGACGGTTGACCCCCTACTCGTCAGCCAAATTTTTTTGGCGTGACATTGAAAGACTGCGTAAAATACGATCCGTTCATGAAAAAAGTTAAAAAAACTGATTGAAAGTTAGCGAGCAAATGTATAAAGCATTTTTCATCCATCCAAATTACTTCGTTTATCATATTTCAATTTAACAAACGCGAAGAAAAAAAATACAAGGCGTTGTGATAGCACGTTCAGACCTGAGATCCTATGCGGATGGGCCTTAATGCGTGCATGGGTTAACTAACATTATACTTGATTGAGAGACGGTAAAGAGAACGAGATAATTGATTGTTTCACGACAACCATTACTTACATGATTGTGTATAGAGGAACTGAGGGTGCGAATAACGCGTTCACGAAATAAAATAACATCAAAGGTCGGGTGATCATGCGAAGATGTATCGTTTATCTGATACATATGTCCATCAACACGCTATATTGTGGAGAATCTTTCTGGAATCAATTTGCAGGTCTCATTTACGAGACAATGGCTCATAAATGTTTGGGTCTCAATTGACTTTTATTATGTCCGAATGGTGGGTAGTTGAGGATGATCATTCTCAAGTTTACTTTGCAGTCATAATGCTGTAGATCGCAGAACGAAAGAAGCTATCGAACATTTTTACAAAGTTTAGCAGTTAATAAAACTAGTTCATATAAATTTATGGGAAGAATTTGGACTCCCAAATAAGACAAACTAACGAGCCCGGAAGTATCCAGAAATTTTATGCATCCTCACAGTCGCGCTATTTTGATGAATAGTATCAAATGTGGCCTACAAGTTTTGCATGCATCGTCGTTATCAAATGTCCGGAAAGAAGGCCAAGCTGCGAGAGAAAGTAGTATAATTGTGATATAGCCTTGCGACGCTTCATCTTGTACAAAGCAACAATGATTCAGTCTATCAGTAGAAGTTAGAGAATTCAAGAAGCTCGATTACAAGCTCTCAGCGCAACAGCGCGGATTTGTTGCGGAGATTTCAAGTGTTCGAGTCGAGCACGGGCCTTGCGTTAAAAATCCTGCGCCCCCGCGCTGGCGTGGGAAACGAGTGGAGTGAATGAAACTGATTGGAGTGAGGGGATGGGGGTTGAAAATTCGCATCTAAGAGTATGCGCTCTTCGGCCCCTTACGACGGTATACATAGCAGCAGAAGCATTGAAGCGGATGCAATCTTGAGTAGTCCCTCGGAGGAGTCGTCAATGCTCCTCCGCAGACTCGGCAGAGCGACAACGATCCCGCTCGTAACTAGCCTCATTTCACAGTCTCGGTACACCGAGTTATGGGCGTTTCGCGCGTTCTCAGCTGCGGCACGCTGCAACGCAACGCAAATATTCGTACACGCATTGTCAGTCGCGCGCCGCACATTACAATTCAGAGCGGATTCGAGATAAAAGCTCTGTCCGCGGGCATCTCTGGCTCTTCGACTTTCGCTCGTTGCGAGCTTCAGCACTTGCGCTGTATACCGTCTGGGCTCGCTCCGCGGCAGCGCGACCTCCATATAAACCGGCGGTGAATTTTCAGAGGCGGCAAATTAGTTTGTGCCCGCGCGAGAGCGCTCCACTCATCGGGATGCGCTTCGGCCTCTCTATATTCTATACGCATCGGCAGCGTGTTTTTCGGCTCAATCGAGCTTGCGAGCGCGCGCGCGATTAATCGTTTTTTGGGGGCGCGCTCACGCGTGGGCCGCGCGCAGCTACCGCGCAAGCTGCAGCTCGGACGACGACATCGCGCAATCGTGTGCAGCTCGGCGAGCGCCGTATGCAGGCGAGCTGCACTATCGCTCTCGGCAATAGGCGGAGGGGGCGGGCGTGTTTGCGAGCGACGCACCACATCAGAGACACGCGCGAGAGAGAGAGCGAGCGAGAGAGCCGGGCTCGGCGCTGCAGCGTGCATCGCCAAACGAGACGCGATATCGGCCGCTTGTGTACATACTTATATGCATTATCGAGCGGCCGCCTTAAAATTCGAGAGGCTCTCGTCGCTCGATCGGCTGCACGGGGCCCGGTCCTATCCCGAGCGAGATGACATCCGAGCCAGCCTCTTGGCGAGCCCTCGATCAGCTGTAACTTGCGACGCGCCCTCGAGAGGCTCGAGAGAACGGGCAGGGCTCTGTCCGCAGTACACGTTCCCGAGCGATAGCCTGGTTCTAGCGGATATGATGCATAGCTCCAGTGCAGAGTATCTTATTCGCTGCTCGCGACGAAAAAGTGGGAGAGATCTTTTCCCGACAGGAATTCGTCTAGGAGCGTGTCCATGCGGTGCTTGCATATCTCGATTGAGTCTATATATATAGGTTTAGTTTATACATGCAGAGCGCTCATAATTAAGACAGCTAAAAAAAAATTCATTCGTTTTGTGGAATTCAATGCAGAAATTCTAACTGCAGAGCTCCGTACGCGTTCAGCACTAGACGAATGAGACCGATTCAGAGCCGATATTCTGAGAGAATTTTGTCGCAGTACATGCAGTTAGATTGGTAACGCACCCAAAGATACTTGAGAGGACAGAGAAAGTTGTTAATTGATTGTTGCATCATCGCTTCACAAAAAGAGCGAAAATGTTTGCAAGAACTCAATAATTAGCGTTGTCTGCCAAACTAAGCCGACAAAATCATCGCTCACGGAAAGCATCATGAGATTTGGATGTACTCTTTGCGTCAGAATCGTTCACAAACGATTTTAATCTTGTGCTATAAAATATGAACATAAGAAATTACTATTTATTGTATAATCTCATTAATAGATCGATTTCAAGATGCCGACTTATACAGTACTCACTGCTCATAACTGATAGTTATCAAATTGGTGTAAAATGGATTCTTAAAATTCATAAACTAGCTTGAAATACCTCATGGAATCGATGGGGAAGATATAATGGTCGAAGAGCGGATAGGGAGTATCCGAGGATAGCGAAACACAGCGGCACGCCCTCAATTCTTCGTGCATAATATGGCCCCCCCTTTCCCTCGCCTCAATGGGATCCATCCATTATGAGATCGCGTGTCACGCGAATATATCTAAATCGTCATTGGGAGTCGTATACACATGAAACGCGAGTATCCGTGACTCTCGCGAGCGGAGCTTGCGCTGCTCGCTTCGTGCGCGGATGCATCGGTCAATCGGCGGCTCATTTCGGCGCGGCAACAGAAAGAGTAAGCGAGGCGGAACGGGAGCCAGGAAAAGACCACGTCGACGAGGTTGACGACAACGACGACAACGTCGACGTCTACATCGGCGGCGCGAGGAGCCGGTGGCAAAGCGAGCAAGCGGGTTGACAGAGCGCGCGCGACGCTCGGCGGGTGGGGTGAGCGCGGTACCAGTTTGCCAGTGCAGCGCGGAAGCCGCTGCCGAGCTAGCCGCGCGCTCAGTCGAGTATCAGAGTCTGAGCGGGCTCGGGCCGACTACGCGGGCTGCGCGCAGCCACACTCGCCAGCGGCCCAGCGACGGCTACAGCAGCGGCTAAACGACCACCGAAATGCCAGCGGCCCTGGACTCGGCCCGGCCGTGAAGCGCGAGTCGCCCCCGCAAGTGTACCGGGCCGCGGGCTGTATCGGCGAGTCGCAGAGTCCGCTGAGCGCAGGTACCTACACTCCGCCGACGCGCGCCCTCGAGATTTTTCGCGCTCGCCTCGCACGGCGCGGCCCTTTTGCACGGCATAAACAATCGCGAGCAATCTGCGGCGCGGCAGATTGCACATTGTGCGTTCCGTCGCCGCCACGGTCCCAGTGCTGCTCTTTACTTGGCTTTTTATTTTCACCGCCCCGTCATTCGCGAGCACAATGCCTCGATTCAGCGGAGCTGGTAGCAACGGCGCCGCGTGCTTTCGAACGAGCGCGCGCGCCGCGAGGAGCTTTACGCGCTCCGCGAGATCGGCCGGCCGGGCCGTGCGGTTGCAGTGTGCGATCTTTGACTTTCGATCGCGTGGAAAGCGCTCGAGTTTTGAGGAACTGACCCGTCGATCGAGCACGACATACATGAGAAATTGGTATCACAGGCAGTCGGTCATTGACTTCGATGTGGAAGATCGGATCTTACGTTAGCTGTCGCGTGGGCGTGCCCCGAAATTCTGCACTGCGGGCCGTCTTCCGATATGGATATTTCGAACGGAACCAGCTCTTTCATGACGTAGAAGGTATATGGGTAAATCGAAAGAAGCTTTCAACAATCGTTAGTTCAACTAATTCATTTTTCAATCTGGGAACACACTGCGTACCATGTACGATAGTAAAAGCGAATGTTTCGGACATTTTACATTCTTTTTGAAAAAATATGATCAGCTTCGTTGACTGTATAGCATTCCTGTGGATGCAACAAGATGAACTTCCTTTGCACCATTTGATATATTCTTATGTACGTACAAAAGAGTTTGTTTACAAGTGGTTCACAAACTGTATCAATAGCTTTATCCGTGTGCAACCTTGAATTCTGCTGAAAAGTTGAGCAACGCTCATGTTGGAAGCTTCAGAGATTTATATCCAATTATTAAATCGTCGATTCCGAAAATCTATATGAAGCGATTGAGCCAAGAAATGCGAGACTGTTCCGCACGCAAATTGTTTTTTGCGATTTTTCGTTCTGCGCTCGCGATTGCTATCGAGTAGAACCATATTCTGCTGAATAAGAGGCTTCGGGCGGCACATGACGTGAAGGCTTTGACGCTAAGTAGAGAAATATTGTTCGTGAAGCGGCACTCGGACTTACCAAATTTGAGTAAAGAGGTAGTGCTAGCAATTTTTTTCTTCAACCAATGGCGTGAACTTGGACAGCTAAGGATTTATTTCAACTCGGAGAAATATATGCATAGATCGGTGCATTTAAAATGAATTGTCAACGGGTGAGTCAGCTGTTTCTCAGAACATTTTTGTTAGAAATTCAGCTAAATCTGGTAGAGATAGCTGACCCGTTGATTTTTCACTTTCAACTAATGAAGACTCTGAAGTGAGTGTCAATGTATCTAAGTCTGTGAACTTCGGAAGATCCAATACTTCTCAAAGTAAAATTGCGAGTGAATTGTAGAGTTAATCAAAATTAATCAATACTCCAACAAATACAAACATTGAAGAATGACAGTTTGAGGGTACATTTCACATTTGTCATCTTACGTAAAAGAGAATATAAGAATTGTCCAAATTCATGCCAGTAGTGAATATCCGGCCCGAGTGATTCAAAACATAGTGGACTTGAATTCATCAATCGCAGACCGGTAGTGAAATTTTCAATAAACCGATTTTCTTGAACCTAAGCTCTGCCTGAGCATTTTTCTACGGATCTGTAAATTATTCGCTAATTAGTTTGTTCATCTTCGCTCGAAGAAGAAATACGTTGAATGAACCTCTGTATACACATGTTCTCGAAATGCCCGTAAGACAACGATCTGAATACCGCCGCAGCGTCTTTCTCCGAAGTCCAAGATAATTTTGGCTCCTCTCATCTTCCTAGCACTTCTAAAATAACTAATCGTATACTTGTATTCAGACCGCTTCAGAGCCATTTATACATGTAAACGAGCGAGAAACTGCGAGTCTTTCTGCGATCAATCAAACATTTTAAAGTCAGGTGGAATTTAAAATTCACATCACTATGATTCGTCCAACGTGTATTCACAGATTCGCTTGAAACATGATGAGACACCCAGAGCTGTGCCTTCTAGCGCTCACTCTATACACGACCTTCATCTTCGAAATCCACGCTCAGAGACGGAATTACGGTGGCCCAGGTAAATTTTCATTCTTAACACGTTTCTTACTCCATCAGTCGAAGAAGTATTTCTTTGATTTTTGATTCCGATTTATTCTCATCCGAGAATCGAATCATTGAAGATTTAAAATGAGTTTGTTATGAGAATTAGATGATTAGAATGCGCCTTGTCTGGATGCTATATCAGTCGAGGAATTATTCTTCTTCGCTGGGAGTCAGGCCCTTAGCTTTCATAGCAGGGACCTCATTTAATCAATGGCGCGATCGGCAGTTTAGTCGACAAGTCGGAACGTCTTCACGAGAATCCTCGAGCACTTTTGGTTTGGTCCAAAATAAGAGTTGACGAACGTTTGTCAACGTCTAACTTGATTCCGTCAACTCTCCGTTTGACCCAAATGATAACTGCATCCGAGAATTATAGGTTAACTTGAGTGCTTGTTTACTCAGCTCGACTTCAAGTTTTCCTCAAATTTCTCGAATACCATTTCGATCTGGATCAAACGAACAGTTGGCAAAACCATCTAGACAATGGCCAACAGAGCCCAACTCAGATTTTGACCGCAAAAAATAGGGAAAACTCTCACGACTACGATTGCACAACTCCGACATCCACTTGAATAATTCAAATTATTTATGATGAATGTCATCACAGAAAAGGGAAAAGGGCCTTCTTCATACCTGGTTTGCAGAAGTAAGATTTGATCAACACGATGAAATTCAATTTCAGAATCCGGTCGACTGCATCTTTGATCAGGACCGATTTACTAGTGTTTATTATGACTCATTGCATCATTAGAACACCAGCTTTTGGAATCAAGATTCTTCCAAATCAGATAGTTTATCTGCTTGGGTGGAGGAATCAAGAAGAATTGCATTCAAATGAGCTCAAATCAGTCGGGCAGAGTCAGTCGAGATCCAGTGCGGGCTCCTGAAAAAAAAATCTCGCAAGTCTCGGTCATGAATGGCAATTAAGATCGTACTCATGAAGTTTCGCGCTTCGCCTCTTCTCGCGAGCACTATCCCCAGTCCACGGGCTTCTTTTGCGGAATACTCGGAGCTATCAAGCTGCTTTGTAGTTGCCGACGACGACGCCGAGCTTCGTCCTCTGAACCTTTCAAGATGATTTTGATTACGTACTGCGCGTACGAGCATATCTTACATGGCACATCAAGGAAGAATTTGAGCATTCAAGCGTCTAGTTGATACTTCTCTCAGGTTGATCTAATTCATAAATCACAAACCCTTATCACGAACCATTCTCTCACGCATCTTTTTTTGTGAAAAAATGTTATCAAATTAATTAATTCATCAGATCTAGTCCGTGAATTTCAAAGACATCCGGCTTCGCCTCAAGCATGCGATTGTTGAAATATACACTATAGCTCATCTAAAATTGAAAATTTGCTAGCAAAGTCGGAGGACTGGACAAAAAGTTGGAAAAATAAAATGCAAAGTAGCTTAAATCCCAATTTGGCTGTAGGCCGGTAACCTTGGTATTGAGGTCATTCTCTGAAAATGATCACAAGATACATACTCTATAGCTAATATTGAAGAGAGTTTGAATGAATGAGGTGTCATATTTACAATTCTCGCTTTCCTCGGGAGCACATACAATATTTCGTGATTCTGCAACAAGGGCTATGAATCATTTTCGTCCGAATACTGATGATTACCTGCATATCTTTGATGAAATCCAAAAGCACAGCTCACTAATCAAACTTTGAACTCACCTCGAGAATATAAATACACAAAAGTTAGCCAAAAAATGCACCGTTTTTTATTACTAGGGCTTGGGATTTGTTCTCTTTCGCCCGACACGGGGAATTTGAATACGCTGGCTTTTGCTCTAGGCTTTCGATACTTCTTATGCTTGAAGGTTAGACCACAGAATTCCGAAGCAAGAAGATATAAAGTCCATCGAAAAGGTTGAATCTATATTAGTAACACTATATCGTCAAATCATTTCGAGTTGAAGCACATTTCCCCATAAAAAATCCATTGCATCATCTCATACATGCAAAAGAGACTTCAGTTGTGAAATGCGGCTAACCATCTATTGCCTCGATTGCACAAGTCAATCAGGGGAAACGGATGATTGTCACAAACAATTTTAGTTGTCATAGATGATTCTTGCCATCCCATAAATCGATCGATATTCTTGTTACACTCGCGAGTCCGATTCTCGATCGAGGAGAGCCATAAGTTGAGCGAGCTGGTTGTCCGATTCAGCCATGCCTGTGTGCGAAACGGACGCGACAAAAATTTATTGTAGCGACATTCATTCGATACTTTTCTTGGAATGCGCGCATGCTAAAGCGAAACCCACTCTATAGCAAGTACGCGATCTTGCAAGATGCAATTTGCTGTGCAAGCATCTCGAATGCTACAGACAAACTCGCGTCTGATGAGATTCTGATCAGTAAGAATATTCGTATTCACCGAGAGATATGGAGGGCTCGGACATTTTCGGAATCATCATCTATAAGTTGATGATTGATGCAGCTTGTATTGCAGGATACTCAGAATTAAGAGAGGATAGTGCTTTACTGGTTCTT
>JAPYYZ010007252.1:0-11678 GCA_030522705.1 Eretmocerus eremicus | reverse complement strand
AGATTTGGACAGCCGCCCCACTCCGCAGGTCTTGTGTCGTCCTGGCACTCTCCCACCTGAGATTCTGCTCCGAGATGATCAGGACGTCCACTCCCAGTCGCGTAGCCTCTGCTTCGAGGAGGCCGTGGGCGTCTTTGCTCCTTTGGAGATTCGCCTGCAGGAACTCAACCATTTCCGCGCTTGTTTCCGCGCCTGCCTGCCGCTTTGGCCTGTTGATAGGCAGTGCAGCATTGCCTCCCTGACCTATGGTTGCTGTCCAGCTGCAGGGTTTCACAGCTGAGGCACTCGGGCTCCTTCGCTTTGCAGTTGAGCGCTATATGGCCTTCCTCGCCACAATTGAGGCATCGCTTCGATCGGCGCTCCTGCGGCTTGTCGCACCTCGCAGACAAGTGGCCATATTGGAGGCAATTGTAGCACCTCGGGATGCTATCTTTCTCGCGAATCCGAGCAATGACGAAATCCACTCGGATTTTTCCCTTGCTCAGGAGGCCTTGGGCTAGCTCCGCTGGGACTGTAATCACCGCGACCTGAGTATCCCTGTATCCAGGACGTATGGTTCTGGTAGTGGTACTTCCAGCGTGCTCTGCGCCAAGTGCCACCACGACGGCTTCCTCCACCTCTTGCAGCGTGCTGACCTCGTCGGCAATGACTGATCCATTCTACATTGAAAACTATGAACTACCGTAGCTTGTAGAGAGAAACAAAGCAGCTGTTTTATATTTTAAATCCCTAAATGGCTTCCCTTGCGGATAGCTGCAGCTAATTCTTATTCCCAAATTAATTCAATTTTAAAGAAAGACTCCAGACCAAAATATCGATATATATCTCTGTGCCCCTGATTCTGGAATAGAGTATTGGGAGAGTGGAAGTTGACTCAAGTTGACGCGTAGACCCTCAAACCTATTCTCAATGTTTTGTGCATGATGAGAGAATGTTTTGTGCATGATGAAGGATCAGAAAATATGGATGATCCCTGCATAGTGATAATTCCTTTCTGAAGGACTCTACCCGCTTGATCATCAGCAAAATGATCAAGGTTCATGATAATCTATCTCTGTTCCGCAATGCTATTGACTTATATACTTATGAACTGGATCATCTGAATAGGCACATTAATATCACTTTAGTGTTGAATAGAGGAGGGAGATATCCAATAATGGATGAGAGTCTAAATCTAGTATTGAACAAATAATTCCTGGAGCCATCATTCCCCCAAGTGTAGTTTAAAAAACTACTAAAGAGCGTTAATATGCCACTCCTTCTACATACCAATCTCAATAAAGGGAATGATCGCTCCTGATGTTTCGAGAGTTCAGAATCTAAGCCAGCTCTCAAACTCAATCATGCATATTAACATTACATGAAGATAAAGGAGATGAACGATTAAATTGAAGTGATGTATCAAGAATATACGCAAATAATCCCAAGACCTAGAGAGCTCATTGCTTCTATCAAGATATAACTGAACAGTCACACAGCACCTGGAGATGAAAAGTTACATCTCTTTGCCATTGACTAGCTATGTGAACATTCTTTCTGAAATATGATGAGTATCTTCACGGTCACTTTTTTTTATCACAATCCTTTGTATCTGAAAACGGGATGCAGTTATATTTTTTTTGAGGTGCCACAACTGGTCGATTGGGAAACGCTTTCGTATCAACCCAAGCACTTAGGGGAAACATCGGGAAGGCAGGAGTTTAAATGCACTTTGGCCCTCATACCACTCTTGAATTATATCACAACTCTGTTCAAATTACACCACAATTCCTCTGAATGCATTTGAAAGTTCTTGAGACCATTGAGAGGCTGATGACACACTTTGGTCCAAAGACATGCAGCATAGGTAGCATTTCCATGATACTCAACAATAAAGGGGAATGATATGGCTGAGATGAGTCGTGAGCGGGAGACAAAGTTGATGGTGCAGTTATTATTCAATCTTTGTTGATCGAATTCTACTCTGTTGCGTATCTTCATCGTCGCATGCATCACCATGCTGTCTGCTACAGCAGACAGATGTATAGTCGATATAGTCTTGGTCGATACAAAAATCGACTCATCAGTCGAGTCGAGTTCGAGTCGATTCGAGGTGTTGGATGAAAAATCTTGACGGTAACTTGATGAAATCTCCGGGGAGAGTCGCAAAATAAGATTCAAAATTTAACAGATGGCAAACAGATGGTTGCGGGAACGAAGTGAGGGCCCATCAACTTTGTTTATCATGGAAGGTACTTATTACGATGGGAAAAACATTCTCTCGTGTCCGCAATCACGAAGATATTTCGAGTGAAGAAAAAGAGTTAGGTTAAAAAGGCCCAACTTGGCGTATACGAGGCACGGTCGCCTTGCGCGCTATATTGGTCGTTCTTATCGGGGTTATCTTCTTTGAACATTCCATCGTGAGATGGGGACCATGGATCCACCTTTGCAAGTGAACTAGGAGAATTTTATGGTTGTGAATAAAGTCAAGAGGGACGACAGCGCCTTGCTGGGGAATATTAATAATGCAAGTGAATTCGCTCCCATCCATGTAGAAAGATGCTCAAATATTGAGTTATGGTATGAGTAAAGAAGGTTTGTGGCATAACATTCATTTCAGTAAAGCTATAAAAGTCATACATCTGCAATAAAATCTATTTCAAAGTCTTTATGCGAGAATCAAAACTGTAATTGTCAACTGCCCAGTAGAGATCCAGAAACTCTTCCATACCCAATTCTGTTTGGACGTAAACATAACAGGATCCAAAATATTCAATGTGAGAAGATTGAATTTTTCGCAATTAAATCCAACAAACCTAATGGGAGAGAGTTGGCAGAATCATGTGCTTGCGTTCGAAGAAACTTAGGAAATCCAGCCCGTTTGCGCAATTCTGCTCCTATACGTGATGGATCTTCATGTTCATCGTCAGTGAAAAGGGGATTTTTGAACAATAGTATTAAAGCCTTCTCAGGCAAAAGGGCAGATGATCAATCAATGTCCAGTGAGATAAATGACTGCTATTCATATCACTTACAGCGATGTGGAGAGATGATTACAAGATGATAATAAATTCCCTGATTGAATCCAAACCAAAACTGGAGCTCAATCACCTAAAACATGAGTAATTCTGCACGAAGATTCAAGTTCTCCATAATGCTAGTCAATTTCAGTCAAAACTTGAGCTACGAGACAACTTATCTCAGGCTGAAAATCACAAGTCTCGCTCTGGCTTGTGATTTTTGGAGTCTCGAGACCCGCATCGATTCTTGATCTTTTGGAGTCGGATCACCAATACTCGCGTGATCGGCATTCGCTATTTAACTGCGATCAGCTTTTTCTCTCACTCCCGGTGACCTCGCTGATCAGAAATTCAGAGAGGTTACCCGTTCTTCATCAAGAAAGGCTGCACTACACTGCACGGCTGCTGTAGCAGACAGCTCCGCGAACGTCATGCAGCAAAGCGAAAGCACGAGAGGGCTGGGAGGCGATTTCTCGGAGTGGCAGGTGGGAGAAGGAGTCGGGGAAGCGCAGAAGGGGCGGGAGGCACGGTGCGCCATACTGAAATCTTTTTCATCCCAAGCCTGTTCCTGGCCTAGACGGCAATGCGGTACTTTCCGCCCCAAAATCAGGAAAAAAACCTCACGCTCTCGATGCCAGTATGCCGAAAAGATGTATACGGAACGAGGGGTTGAGTCGAACCGAGAGTCAGAAGCTTTTGTCTGCAATTAATTTTAGTCGCGGTACTTATGCGACGAAATCTGACAGATGACTGGGGCTCTAGAGGCTCTCATCTAAAATGATTCTATCGGCGATACGCTCATGATCAGAGCTTGTGGTCAACTGGGACTCCAGTAGCGCTTGCCGGTGCTTTCACGGCTCATTCATAATTTTCTGGGAGAGGGGACTTCTCTATCGCTGCAGCATGATAAAGGCTGTTGCCGGGCCATCGCACAGTGGGGCGGTCACAGTAATTTGCGACAAGAATCGTCGCCGCGCGAGTATTTGAGCTACCTATGTGATTTGAAATGGATTCTCTTCGTCTTCCTCAGTTCCACTCGATAGATTTGCGAAAGTTTTTATTAAGGCGATTTTTTGTGGTCGATGTATAGTTCTAAGCTAGATTTGAGCAGAATCAGAAGACCATTACACAGACTGGGTGGTAGGGGTTCGTCTTGAGTGGCTTGTGCCATCATGGGAATACTTTTGATGCCTTCTGGGTGATGATACCTATCATTTGTGACCAGTTAAAGGATCGAGGGTAGCCGCCGAGGATGTGGAGGGTCGATTTTCGTCCAGATCATTCGAGGAAAAACTATGGATCGAGTGCTATTCATCGATGCGACTTATGAATACGTTCTTGATTCACCTCGGAATCAGTTGTCATACCTCCTGCCATCGAATATCTTTCATTTGTGATCTAATAGATCTGGAGATGGCAGCCAAGGTCGCCGAGATCGATTTTGAGGAAGAATCTTCAAGTCAGATTGGGGCGAAATTGGCTAATTATGTCGAGTCCATCGGTGCGGGTGGATTTTTGGTATGAAATTGATCTCGTCCCAACTCCAAAATTCTTGGATCATGTTTCGGGCTCTATTGTTCATCATCTGCGACCAGATAGAGGATCGAGAACTGCCGCCAGAGAATCTGGAAAGCTGATTTAGGGCGAAATGTTGTTGATGATTACTGCACACCCGTAGGCGGGGATAGATTCTCGACCCGAATCCGTCATGGTGCCACCACCGAAGTACTCTAAGCGCTCCTTGGTGAGAGAGACCTAGCATTTGTGCTCAGATAGAGGATTAAAAATAGCCGCCAAGATCGTGGGGGTCAATATCGGGATAGATCGTGAGAGAGAAATCATTGGATTCATGACTATTCGTGGATTAGAATCATGGAATCATACTCGTGCCAGATCGGAAATACTGGGAATACATACTATGATCCGAGACCTTCCATCTGCGATCAGGGGGAGGACTGAGATTGACTGCCAAGATGGCTGGGATCGACTTTGGGACGGATCTGTCATGTCGCTCTTCAGCCTTCAAACCGACTAGACTTACGAGGATGGATTCCAGTGATGGATTTGATCTCGTGCCAACTCCAGAGATATTCCAGTCCCTCCTGGACATTTTTATCTCTCATTCCCGTCTAGATGGATGACTGGTAAATGCCGGCAAGACCCAGGGCGTAGATTTTGGGCCGGTTGCTTTGAGGAAAGGTCCCGAATACATCACGAATTAAGAATCCGACTGACGAAATCATCCTTGTGCCATCTCGGAAACCCCGTGAATGCATGCTGACATCAAAGATCTATCGATTGCGATCACTGCAAATGGCCGTCAGGATTGCTTTCATGAGAGGTATCGCAATCCAGTCTTGTGTGGAGAATGAGATGATGCAGATGATAATCTATCCAATGCTCGGAACGATTTCGTGCCGACTCAAAATCACTCGGGATACATTTCAGACATTGTCGTTCATTATTCGTGACCAGATAGAGGATCAAAAACAGCCACCAGGAAGGCTGGGAGGTCGATATTGGACAAGGTCATGTTATATGTCTTCTGCAAATAACTGAGCCATGAAGGGTCTTCGACAGGAAATCGTCCTTGTGCCACTACCAGAATACTCTAGCCAATTTTTGGCGAGGAACCCGTAGAGTTAGTGCCTAAAGAGGAGATTGGGAACTGAGCCACTGATAATCGCGGATTTCGGTGACACCTTCGTCCTTGTGTCAACTCAAAAACGCTGTTGATGCACTCTGTCGACGAAAACCTATCATTAGCGACCACAGGGAGGATTGGGAATGGCCGCCGGGATGGATCGAAACGACTTTGGGACTCAATTGTCGAGTTAGTTCCGAGTAAAAGGCCAACTGGGCTGATGATGATGGCTTCCCCGAATGAATTCGATCTCGTGCCAACCCAAACCCCTTAATACACGTTATGAAGATCATCGTCTATCGCTTGCGTCCAGAAAGAGGACTGGGAATGGCCGCTAAGATTCCGGGGATCGATTGGCCGGTTGCTGTGATGAAATTCCAGAACCCTTTTCATAATCCCGAAGTACAGTACCGAATGCCTCTTTGTGCCGACTCAAAAACACTCAGAATGCATGCTATGATTGAGAATCTATCATTTGCGACCACGGGGAGCATTGGGAATGACCGCCAGGATGGATGAGATCGACTCGGGACGGATATGTCGGGTCAGTTTTGAGTAAAGAGACCGATTGGGCTGATGAAGATGCATTTCCCGAATGGATTCGAGCTCGTGCCAACCTCAAACCGCTTGGATCTTGTCATGGATATCATCCTCTATCGTCTGTGTATAGATAGAGGATTGGAAATGGCCTTCAAGATCCTTGGAGTGGATTTTGGAGACGCATCTGGCGAGTAACTTTTGAGTAAAGGGGCAACTGGGCTGATGAGGATGAATTTCCGGAATGGATTCGTACTCATGCCAGCGCCAAACCCCTTGGAACACGTTAGAGGAATACTCTCCTGCCTTTTGCGTCCAGTCGAAGGATATGGAATGGCCGCCAATATCCTGGGGATCAACTTCTGTTTGGTCCTTGCGATGGAATACTATAACTCCTCTCATGATACTGACACCGAAAACGGAAGCATTTATAACTATAGCGGCGACCGCGAGAGCTTGGCATGCGATGTCTGCTTCTTGTCTGCTCTTGTCCTGCGTTTCCGCTCTAGATCTTTGTCCATTAGAGAGAGTCTTCCCTTGTCGTTCCCCATATCGCCAATTGCTAACGATTTTACTGGGATCCACAACTCTGAGCATTGAGTAAATCAGTAGAGGACAGCTTACATTTTCAATGAGACATGTGACAGAAGATAAATCCCCTAACATGTTTCAAGGGTTTTGGAGTTGGCACGGGTACCAATCTATTTGGGAGATTAATGCTCATCAGCCCAGTTTTTCTTCTACTAATAGTTCCCCGACAGATGCGTCCCCAAAATCTATCCCCAGCATCTTGGTGGCCATTTTCAATCCTTTATCTGGACGCGTACGATAGAGAATGATCTCTGTTTTCGAGTTGGCACAAGGAGGCATCCGGCACTGTAATTCGCGATTATGAGTGGAGTTCCAGCATTTCATCGCAGGAACCGGCCAAGAATCGATCCCCAGGATCTTGGCGGCCATTCCCAGTCCTATTTCTGAACGCGAACGATAGATGATAATCCCCATAACATGTTCCAAATAGTTTGGAGTTGGCACGAGATCGAGTTCATGCTGGAAATCCATTCACATCAGCCGAGTTGGCCGTTCACCCAGAACTAATCAGACAGTTCGGTCCCTAACTCCATCCCATCGATTCTGGCGGCCATTTCTGATCCCCTCTGTGGTCGCAAATGATAAGTTCTCAATCATAGCATGCATTCTGAGTGTTTTTGAGTCGGCTTCTTAGAGCGTTGTGTCAGCCCTGTTCTCTGCTGAACCTTTCGAGTTATTCAACATCTTTTTTCTATGAGTGACGTTTTTGTGAGGATGGGAAAAGGTAGTATACTCGTATTTTTTGACCTCCATATTGAAACCGCCATCTTAGATTTGAGAGAATCGAAATTCTGACTCCATACTCGTGATCATTGATCCTAAAAACCCCTGAGTAGAGATTTTTGTATTGAAATACGCAGTATTGATTATTTTTCAATTTACGGAAAATTCAGGCCTCCAAAAGATACGGTTCCCGCAAATTTCGGTCATTTTGGAGGTATGCAAGCGAAAAAGATGGGTGAGAAAAATTTTTTCATCAAAGTGCAAGAAATTCGTTCACCTTTGTTCATAGTTTGAAATTGAGATTTCACCTCTTTCGCACTAAAAAAAAGTATGGCAAAGTTGCTTTCCCGAATTTCCAGTTGTTTTTCCGAAAGAGGCCGCCATTTCCTTTTTCCATTGCAAGATATCGCAATTCTGACCACGAGGATCAAAAGAGCACACCCAAAAACAGGGAGGGAGGGTAATCCGATTCCTGTAAGAGTAGGTTTTCCATTCGAGAACAGAGGACGAAAACTAGTTAATAATCGACTCCGTTTGGGCGCTAATGGGTTTAAGTCGATCTCGGCGACCTTGGCGGCCGTTTCCAAGCCTTCATTTTGTCACAAATCAAAGATATCCTACGGCAAAAGCTATGAGAATTGATTCCGGGATGGCAAAAGAACGGATTCATAGCGCGAATCTATGAATAGCGATCGGTCCATGGTTTTTTCTCCTAAGATCTAGATGAAAATTTGCCCTCAATATCCTCAGCGGCTACACCCGGCCATCCCTTTTTGGTCACAAATGATAGATATCTTCACCCATAAGGCATCACAAAAGTTTTGTTGATGGCACAAGGACAAATCTGTTTCGAAAATCCATCACTGCCTACGGGTGCGCAGTAATCGTCAACCAAATTTTGCTCTAAATCAGCGTCCTAGATTTTCTAACATCAATTCCATATCAAAAATCCACTTGTGCCGACGAACTCGTCATTTCCAGTCAATTTCGCTCAAATCAGACTCGAGGATTCTTCCTTAAAATTGATCTAGGCGGCCTTGGCGGCCATCTTCAAACCTCTATTCGATCACAAATGGAAGATATTCGATGGCAGAAGGTATGACATCTGATTTTGAGGTAAAAAGACAAGAACGGATTCATAAATTCAATCGACGAATAGCGCTCGATTCATAGTCTGAAGATGACAAAAATTATGGGTATCATCACCCAGAGTGAAGATGACAAAAATTATGGGTATCATCACCCAGAGAGCATCAAAATCATTTTCATGATGGCACAAGTCACTCAAGACGAGCCCTTACTACTCAGTCTGTGTGATGGCCCTCTAATTCTCCTCAAATCTGGCTCATGACTATATATCGATCACAAAAAATCGCTCCAATCAGAATTCCCGCAAGTACATCGTGTAGAGCTGAAAAAGACAAGGAGAATTCATTTCGAAGCATACAGATTGCTTGAATACTCGCGCGGCGTTGATTTTTGCCAAAAATTACTGTTTTCGTCCCAATGTGCGTCGCTGCCCTTTGGTCTTACGTAAAAATTCAATTTTCCGTTAATACCCGACCTATTGCTGCCCTACACCGGTTTCTTTTAAGTCTTCCAGTACATCTGATCATATGTTCGAAAATTTTTGAAAATATCCGAGTATCAGCATGATTTATCGATTTTTTCCAATTTCAAATATCCAATCTCCAGGGAAGTCGCGGTGAGGCTTTAAAACTCAGAAATCGAATATTTTTGAAACGGAGCGGTTTTGGGTGAAACAAAAAAACACTTGTCTCATGATCTTGTTCCTGAAATAATATACCTCAGAGCGGAGCCGATTGAATTTTCGAAATTTTTTCGCTGCCTAATCTTAACTGGATTCAGCCGAGTGATATTCTCCCATTGGGCAGTGTGTTTTGATTGAAATTTGAGAATTCTACCGAATGACGTAGGTTTTTGGAATCATCCGGCCATGATAATATCCTGATACCTCGTCAATGTTGAGTCAAGGAGGTTGATTGGACTGCTAGTCCCAGACTCAGGAGTGAATTATAGACCAGGATTCTACTCATCAAGAATTCTGACTGAGAGATCGACATGTCCTCTTTTAACGCACAATAGTGTCTCATCAACATCAAGATAGATTACTATCTATTAAGAGGGGCTCACAATCATATTCATCCTTTAGTTTCTAGACAATCTATTTCCAAATCATTCATAACAAGATCAGCAAAAAAGGTTATATGGGAGAACACATCAGGCTTCCAAAGATCTGTTGATGAAAGTTGCCGTCGAATCGGATATTTCCGGTGTCAGAGATCAGCTACACAGATTCTCCAGTTTTGTCAAAGGGGAATTTGCACCCATTGTGGATACAATCAAAAGGTCTATCTAGACTGTCTCATTGTTAGTAAATTTGACACAGTTGGCGTAATATATAAAGAAACTACGTAGATCGGGAGCTGGCAGAATGTACGTGGCGACTGTTATCAAAAAAAGTGAACTGTGCACAATCTGTCACATTTTGATTGTAGATTATGCATCTTAAAGGACTGACGCAAGGAATCGTGCATTTTTGCTCCGGCGCGTTTCTAAAATGTCTATTTTGGACCTGTTTTTCACCAATTTATTCCGAGATGATTGAGGAGTAGATCACAAAAAGCTAATGAAATACATCTGGAGAGGTCGCATCTTGCCACCATACTCGATCAAAGCTGTCCTTTTTGAACGAATTTTTCCACTCATTCGTTCCCATATTGGACCTTGATATTCGGATAGATAGTTGAAAAAAAAATCCATCGAGAGCCCATCGCCATACGTCTAGAATGGTTGCAAGTTGGTCTAAAATGCGATCAAAGTTGCGTGAAATGGGTGCATTACCTTGCTCCGCAACGCTCCCGCTCTACAACCTCTTCCGTCGGCACTGCAGATGCTCCGACGCGTCGCGCGCAAGCCGAGAATTTGCGCATTATGTGCATTTTTGATCGCGTTTTAGACCAACCTGCAACTGTTCTAGATGTATGACGATGTATTTCCGATGAATTTTTTTTCCAAGATCCGATACGGGAACAAATGAGGGAAAAATTTGTTCAAGAACGACAACTTCGATCGAGTATGGCGGTAAGATGCAACCTCTTCAGATGTATCACATTAACTTTCCGCGGTCTACTTTCCGATTATCTATCGAATGGCAGAAGTTTTGTGTTGAAACAAATGAGTGAAAAATATGATCAAAACCGACATTTTCAGAATGTGCTGGAGCTTCTGCTATTTTTACGCACGTTTCATTACGTCAGTACCTAGAGATAGAATATCTGCAATCAAATTATGACAGATGGTGCATAGTTACATTTTGTTGATGATGGTCGCCATGTACCGTCAGCCAGCTCACGGTTTAACGTCGGTGAAACAAAATGAGCGCTCTCAGCTCGCATGAAAGAACACAAAAATTCGGACGAAGGTATGTTACTCTTCATCAACAGTTCCTGAGCAGGATGTCAATTCGATGTGGGCGGGGTGAGCCGCACCTCTAGCTGATGCTCGCCCGAACTAGAGACGATCTATCAGCTGATGCATTTGGAGGGAGTGCTTGGCAACGGAGCAAATGAGCGGAAATCAATTTGAAGCTTTCAAGTTCTTATTGAGCTAGCTTTTTGAAATCATCTCCGATTAAATATCAGTAAATCAGTAGTCGAGCTTAGTGGTTGAATGTGCCGGCAATCAGAAGTTATCAAATGCCGGAACATAATCGAAAAGCGAAATGAGAACGGAGATACACGTCTGCTACAGCGAGCGAGTTTGAGTTTTGCAAACGTATGCATTGAATTATCAGAGCTAATCATCTGTACCCATGTGATGATATTTTCATGACTTGACGATCACAATTATCGGAGATAGCAGAAGAGAGCTTTCGGTCAGCAGACAGCGCTTACGCGCTGATGAAAAGCCAGTGTTTACAAACATTGAGTGTGTGACCCGAGGTGTGACCGGGTGGAACCTGTGTTTCTCAATTATCCAGAAAGAATCTGAAAAGATTCATATGGGTCAATCGAATTATCCTCTATTCAGGAATCCAGTCTTTTTTTTCCACCACTTTTGTTCATTGTTACGCGGGTTCGAGGTGCAAGGAGAGGGGTGAGGGGAAAAAAGATAAGTCCTCAAGTCAATGAGAGGTCTATATTACGATAATGGAAGTG
>JAPYYZ010007250.1:0-13735 GCA_030522705.1 Eretmocerus eremicus | reverse complement strand
GCAACGAGTTGTAAGCCGTGCGCGAATAAAATATCACGGAGCTTGATGCGATTCAACTGTCTTCATGGTTCGACGGTCAGTTCGCGATGACTCCGTCTTGATCCGAGATACAAAAGGCATGCAGCATTATAGCAAAGCAGTGTCTGTACGTATATGTACACTCGATTTGCGCTTGTATTAAATCGTTTTTGGTATGTTTACGGCCGCTAGTGAGCTCGCTTTACGTTCGTATCAACGATCCCTGAGAAATCGCGTTGCTCTGTGATTTGTGGCTCGTCATCGCGTGTGTTAGTATCTCTTAATTCTCATCTCTGCCGCTTGTCGAACAGCTACAATGCGCAAAAGTAAAAGTTCTCGATGAATACAGGGATGTGCTTCTATTGAAGACTCTCAATCTACACACCTATATTCCATTTCCACCAAAAATTTTTGATTATATTTTTTAGAAGCCCACTCAGAATCCGAAATAAAAATTTTTGAAAATACTTAAATTTTAAAAAACATTACAACAAATTACTATAATTAAAAAATCACGTTGATCAAGATAGAAACAGTGAAATCTACTGGAAAAAACGTTTTCCTTTGAAAAAATCGCCCTGATTAGTTTCCATACTTTTGGTGATTGATGGCAAAGTAAAGTTCTAAAGCATACGGTTAATTTCAAGCATTTTGAGCTTGATTTTCAAATTTGTTTGAATAATTGTGTCACTATTAATCCGAGATACATGCCAAAATTTCAAAAGATAATATTATGGATGCCTATACATCATGTTGATGAGCTCGCTCTGAGATCAACCCAATATTTAAGATGTAGTTGATAGTCTCACTAGTTTACATGATCTATGGATTATTTTGCATTGGATTGGTTAGATCAAGATATTTCATTTTTTTGTACACAGAGGTAACGAAAGAGTGAGATGTAGGATTCACATGATATTAGACACTTGTTTGGAAGACTTCTACCCTGTATTGTGTTGAGAAATACAATGAATCAAAGGGCAAAAGTGATAAATTTGTATAAAACAGTGAGTATACTTCAATCCATTTTGTTCACTTCATAACTCACAACATCATCTCTCGGGAATGCTTTCTATTGATCAGCGCAGAATTTTTTTAGCCATATAGACACTGGAGTCCGCTCAATTTTTTTATGAATATACTGTCATAATTAACACTTTTCAGCTGCTCTTCATGGGGAAAGATTATCCAAAAGGTTCTGATTATTTCCGCAGCAGATTGAAAAAAGTCTTTGAAAAGAATCGTAATGAGACTGATCCAGAGAAAATAGAAAAAATGATCGCTCATGGAGATTTTGTGATAAAAGAATTGGAAGCTTTGTATATGCTCAAAAAATATAGAACTTTGAAAAAGCGGTACTATGAATAATTATATGCTGTAAGACTGGTAGAAACAGAGCATGAGAATGAGATGCAGCAATCACTTTGAATAAAATAGTTAAGTGATCATAAGAAAGCAAAATGTAGGATATATTTTATCATGCTCACTGTGATTGTAATAAACAAAAATATTTTTAGATAACTTTGTCAAATTTTTTTACTCACTTCAACCATTCAAAATTCCCATCCTCAGATTACAAACTAAACTGTACTTTACAAAAGAAAAAAAGCAAGAAAAAAATCGACGAAAGCGATCCGGCCTCGAGGATCAACAATCCATCCGCAACCGAAAACCGAGAAATGAGAATGACAACAATCGCATCGTAACGTAGCCTGAACTGAGAATCAAGAATGGAGCTGGAAAAGAAACCTAACCTAAAATGTTTGTTGTTGTGCATATATACTTGTGAGTTATTGGGCTAGCCGAGTTATTGTCCATTGAGGCGATCATGATCCTCGTCTTGTGTTCTTTTCAACTTTTTACATGAAAAGTAGTCTTTAGGAAAATCTGGGGAATGGCTGTTTGCGTCGCTGTCATTGGGAAAGATGTAAATAGGATGAATTTTGAAAAATGTGTCATAAAATAACCGAGTCATAAATTATTGAAATTTTCTTATCATTCTATTCCCAGAATTCTCCAAAATTCATCAAATGCTCAGACGAAGCCAATGCTCTACAATTTCATTATAAAGTTCACACTTCTATCGATATTGTTGAAGAAAAGATGAACATTGGCAATAAAACAGCAGCTGATGTTCGAGAATTATTTTTAGGAATGTTGTATTCAACAGAAGATTATAAAATGTAAGTTTTATCTGATTCCTCCATGCTATACTTTCAATTCAGAGTCACTAATCTAAGATATAAGTTATTTTGATAAATTCTTAACTGTGATCCTTATACAGATTTGGCTATGGAACCAATACCAAAATCAAATTCATCATAATCTTGCAGTCATCCAATGCCACACTAAGAGATAATGAAGTGAGAACGGTAAGCAAGTCATCCTTTCCTCTCAACTGCGACAATCTTGAGTATCAAAATCTTGATTAACGACTTTCAAATTAGCTATCTAGAGAAAGTTCTGTAGTGCAGCTTACCAATCAATTGTGTTGCTATATCCAGCTTGTGAAGAAACCTTTTTTTTTGATGGAAAGATTACAGAACATTTTGCTTTTCTCTCCGATAGAACAATCAATTTCATCAAATTTATATGAGATGAATCTATTCTCTAGCTGATAATATCTTTATTATATCTTGATACAATAAACTTCACTAGATTTCTTACTTACATTGGTGTATTTTTGTATTACCTTTGATAGATGTTTCGGAAACTACATGCTGCTTATGCAGATGCTGTCAGCGATCCTTTTTACATACCAGGAGATCAAATCCAATCCAAGTAAGATATTTTCCTATTGTTTATCTCACTCTTTATAATAAATCACCCGATGGATATGGTCTTCACGTCTAACATTGATTAATGTGAATAATCTATTACTATTCAAACTCCAATTATGGGCTTGATTGTTTCAGAGCATTTGATTCGGCAGTGTTGGATATAATGGGCCTGCATCAAGATGCAAAAATAGCACCCAAGTAAGAAATAATGAAAATGATTCATGGTTATTAGTGAGGTGCTCGTTTATTTCTTGTTTGTAAGATTTTGTTTTTATTGATATTTTGTACTCTTTGAAAGCGAATATTGCACATATTGATGTACATATTATATATTCATGTAAGTTGATTCACAATTATGAATTATTGTTATGAACTAGTGTGCTCAAGGTAGAATTCCATCAATCTTGGGCTTAAGATCCATTCTGTCAAACGTTTTCTGTAAAATTTTACATCATTTGTCTATGAGAAGAAAATGATGAAATATCAACAATATGTTAATATTTAGAAATCCTTTTGAAATTGATTTTCAATCTCGTTCAATTCAGTTATCAGTGGAAAAAACTCCAATTTTTTTTTTATTTTTTCATTCGTCCTCGTGGAAACGTAATTTTAATTGTGTAAAATGTTTTTCGTCGTAACATTATGAAACGCAAGCTCTTAACGGAATTAAATCTTTCTAGTTTCGACACATCTTACGAAAAAATGCTCCAAACGTGCAAGTTGAAGGAGCTTAAGAAATAACGTCGTCCTTTTTTCGGCATCCTCTAATGAGAAGGAATTCCTCGCGATTCTGGTGAATTCATCGACCTTCGTGAGCTATTGAAATCACATTATGTTTAGGCAATGACTTTCTATCGTTTTTTCGAGCCGCTTATCGCCGCGTTCAGGCTGGACGCTACATATAAAGGTCCTAAGTACGATCGGCCAGGTTCCACTCTTCATTTGGAAGATGCAACCCAAAGCGACTTTAATTTTTTGGGAATCGATACAGAGATGAAAAATTCCTTCCGGGTTGCAGCCACCAAACGGAAAGTGGAACCTCGAAGATCGTTGTTTGAACCTTTATATGATCGTCAGCCTGAGCGCGGCAATAAGTGGCTCGAAAACAGGAAAGAATGATCAAGTCATTACCTAAATATGATTTTGTCAATCGAGCGATACATTCCCAATGGCGATCAGATCTATCTTGACAATATAACTTGAATGAAAAAAAAAACACATGTTCCCGTTACGTCACATTATGTCATCATGGGCCCTTTTAACTTGCGTCAGCTTCACATTTTTGTACGATTTCGGATTATCACATGTCATGCACACGGTTTGGTTGATACAAATTTCTACCTCCTGGCAAAAACGATGAGTTTTCGGTAAAAAGACGACTCGATGAACGAAAGATCTGCTGCTTGAAAATAGTGACGACGAGTGCCGATCGGTGGACGATAAAACTCATCGAGCGATAACGCTGTGTTATATTCAATTCTGACGTTGACTCATATCGTAGCCTGACACTTTCCGGTGTCAAATTGACGTGTAGGCAGTCGCATATTTTCACACTGCCGTATATCAACAGCAAACTTTTTTCAAACAATGTACAATCGTCTTTTCGCGTCTTTGTTCGATGTTGATAAGACAAAACGTTCTTATTCGTAATTTGAGCGATCTTTTTCTCCTATCGTGCATCGGACAGTTTTAGAACTGGCAAACCTAGTCATTGTATCTCATACTCCAATCCAATAAACCGGAAGCCAGGATTGAAAACTATAATAACTAGATATGTTCTTGCCATGGGGTGTTCTTAGTGAAATCATGAAAAATCTCCCAGTCCCTATTTCTCAAGAATAATAATAATTCGGAAAAAACCTAAATACATTTTCTATCGAGAGAGAATTCAGGTTAAGGAATAGAATGGATTTCTTATACTGAAATTGCGGGAGGAAATTCTAACGCGAAGAGTCGATCTGTTATGACATGCAAAGATCACGGTAATGAGAGCAATCAAGTGCCTACGTGCGCACGATCTGAGCTGTAGGTGTGTACACACATGCTCACAATTATAGAACAATTTTTTGTGCCTTTTACGCGCAACGAAGAAATTGTCCCGATCTTCACCAACGTGTTCAATGATAAACCTATAATCTGTCACGGTGCGATTATATTATCCTGTCTGAGAATCGCACCCTATCTTATATCTCAATTTAGAACTATGACGTCATTGGTTTTTCCCTTGAATGACGTTAGATGTATTCCATATGAAGTGTATCCTCTATTCTTTTAAATAATCGAAGGTGTGACGTACTCCCAAATATTTCGTGATATTAATGATTGGCCTAACGAAGATTAACGAAGGGAATAACGATTTGCGAGAAATTCTCGAATCAGCAACTCCAGAGCTAGAATTGAAGAGAAAATCTGACGCGAACTTGACAATTCATTGCCATCGATATCTGTTTGTGAGAATGTTTGCTCTTATACATTTTACGTTTTAATTTCATACGATGTTTCGCATAAAAAAAATGAGAAATTGGAACAGTCGTTGGGGGGCTCTGTTGCAATCAGGTTTTTTGAGTCTAGATTTACTGGCCTATACATGCGTGCCCTCGTTATCATGGGCTCATTTGCCCTTGGACTCGTCGAAAAATTTCGCTTTCGTAGATCTAGGTAGGAATAATTCGGCTGTGCCTACTTGATCGGAATTGGACGTATCTTGGCTGTCATTCCAAAGACGTGAGCTTGAGTGTGATCATAAAGAGTATGTTGCGTAAAAGTATCAATATGCGAGACCCTAACAATGTGCTTATTATACTTCAACCAGGAAATATTTTGGTGCCCGAAAATACTTTTCCGAGCACTTTTCCGTGGACGATAGTTAAAAAATAGCAGACGATCGTACCTCTATAATTGGATATCAGCTTGCTTAAAAGCTCAGTTGACTCTTATACCAAAAACATCAAATCCCAGCCACTTTGAGCAGGTTACTGTCATTTCATTTCGAAATCCGTGGAACCGTCCATTTTTGAACTAATTGTAAGATGTGAGAGTCTATTAATTAGAACTAGGTACACACATAAGCAAGATTTATCTTGACGTTCCATGAACCGGCTTAGCATAGTAAAGAAATGCATCATATAGGCTCGGTATCATCCGAATATGTGATTGGGAGAAAACACTTATGCATCTTATTCAAATACTACGTATGACCCAGAAGCGATACACGGGAAGATGGATGATATCAAACGGAGTTTTTCCTCGCATTAATTCTCTCGCTAATCAAGGGGCTGTCGTGTTGCATGTTTTTTTATATTCCCTATGGGAGTCGAGTCATCTAAAAAATAAGCGAAACAACCGCCAATTTCTGTTGTTATTTGGAGCATTATGTTTCGGTGAAAACTTTCAAAGTTAAGATACAATGCATGGTGCCAGATTTTCATGACAACGTTTGACAGCCTTCATGATGATGATGATAACCATAGAATGGGAAAGACAATCGCAGTATAGAGTTATAATGAACATCCAATACAAGAAAAATCGATTAATCAAAAAATGAAAAAAGTTATTGATACGCTGATTAGATTGGTCCAGTTCCAGTACATAATATCTCTTTTCCGAAGCCGATATCTTGAGCGAGCTGAAACTGTTATGTATGCAAAAAGTGATGTGTTAGATTTCAGAAACTGTATCATTTCTGAGTGGCAATGACATCCAACAAATTATCATGTTTAAACCAGACCTAGATATTGTTATTTTTAGCTGACAAGTTTGATGCTCTCTACATTAAGGTGGTTTACTCGGTCAGAGAGAGAAAAAGATATCTGCGCAAGAGAGCCAGAGTTCTTTTCCCCTTTTGAAAGTTTCGTATCTTTGGACCAAAGCACTGACACTAGACACAATTATTCTTCAAAACATCCTCTTTCTGTTCATAACACTTTGACCGGGTTCTCCCTTAATTATGGCCATGAACCAATGCGTATGGATATAAACAAATGGTTATATCTTTTAAACGGGCCTCACTAATTTCATGCGCCAAATTTTTCGTTTCGTGCCCTTTCACAGAAGTGTTCTACTCAACACTCCTCACGGGTTCAACTTTTTCAGATTTTTCTATTATTCCACTTCCAAAATTTCAGTAAAAAGACTCGATTACCTATGTTCACCATGTTAATTCACTGAATTTTGAAAATCGCTTACTCCGAAAGCGGCCTGGAGAATGCTCTAAAATTTTGATATGTCATTAGTGGTATCCATATCTAGATATATTTGCATTCTCATTGATTTCTGTTCTGAAATCGAGTTCCGAGTGAACCGCCTTCATAGCCTTCTTGCCCAGCTGGAAATTTCGAAGTTTTCTTTCATCGAGTTGACTCATATATTACACAATGGTAAAATCTTGACGAATTCGGATCGGCGTTGACAACCTTGCCTTCCTGTTGATTATAATTAACAAAAACGTAATCATTAGCGTAAGACAATGCCAAAGGTTGCAATTGCTGTGGCTAAAATAATGCTTTATAGCCACCTAAGGTTTCCAAACAGTAGTAATGCCCATTCTCCAGGAAGGCTAAATTTTCTCAAAAGACCCTTCTCATGTAGAAATGAAAATCAAAAATCTCATAAGTAGATTTGAAGGTATCAACAGAGTCGCTCAAAAAAATTGAGGTCGCCAGTTTGACGGAAATCCCATTTAGCTCACTCGTCTATTTGTCCCAGCAGGCTCCACGTGATTCTCCCCAAACAGTTCCAGTGCATAATGAGGACTATACCCCTGCCAGAAAAGTGCGCGTCTCTCGTAATGATTGTGTACATCACAAGACTGCTCGCTCGGACTATCTTTGCAAATTTCTCAGAGATCGCTGGTGGCCGGCCGAGCCGCTGCGCCCGCAAAATCAAATCTCTCGCGTTGTAACTCCGCACCGAGTATCGGCGTATGCGGGCAATTCCCAGATCACGTGCTTTTCGCAGTGAGCATCGGCGCTCGCACGCGCGCGCGTCTAGCAAATATACGTCATATCGCCTCGTCTGGCCTCTAGCCGCGTCAAAATCTCGACGACTCGCGATCTTCCGCCGATCCGTGGGAAAAGCTCGCTCATATAAAGGTCTCAAGCTCGGCAAGATACCAGATGCTCTCGTCCGCTCGGCTCGCGAAAACCATCAGACCCTCGCGATGCTGCTTGTGCCTCTCGGGCTGCTGCTCCTCGTGGCGCTGCTGCTCTTCAGGGTGTACGCGAGGCACAAGCTGAACTACTGGCGTCGTCGCGGGGTAGAGCAGCTGCCCTCGTCGGACTTCATCTTCGGCGACTTCAGGGACGCCGTCCTCTTCAAAACCGCTCCGGGATGGCACCTCGGCCAGCTGCACAGATCGGCTCCGAACAAGGACGCTCCGATGCTCGGGTTCTACATCTTCCACAAGCCGTGCCTGCTGCTGAGGGACCCAGAGCTCATCAAGCAGGTCATGATAAGGGACTTTGAGAACTTTTCGGACAGGCACTTTGCCGGCTCGCAGCAGAAGGACAGCATCGGCATGAAGAACCTGTTCGGGCTGAAGAATCCAGCCTGGAAGTACGTCAGGTCCAAGATTACACCGACCCTCACGAGGGGCAAGCTCAAGCAGATGCTGCCGCTGATGATGCAGACCGGCGAGCCCATGATGGAGTACCTGAGGGACCAGTTGAAGGCTGAGGTGGTCAATGGGGAGGCTAAGGAGGGCAAGCTGGTCGACGCGCAGGAGCTCAACTACAAGTACACCACCGATCTCATTGCCAATGTGGCACTTGGGACGCCCATGGACTCTTTTCGCCGTCCCAACGAGGAGTTTACCAAGGCAGGTGAGTGTCACTAGATTGCTAAAACCGATCGATGCCAGGTGGATGCTCGTGGAAGATGAGTGTGTCGATCGTTGTGCCGTAACTTGCAGATTTCGTGTAATATAGAGTGCTTTGGAGTCTTGAAGCTCGGGGAAAAGGGAAGCGTTCATTTTCAATGGTTCCTTTGCTGATGATCTTTCTGACCTCGTGGTTAGCAATACCGTAGACCGGGGCTACTTTGGTCCATTCTGAATTATGAGATCCAAATTGATGTGGGGAAGAAGCTACAAATCGTAGAGTATCTTGGTTCGTCTCAGTTTTCTTGTCAGCTCTTCCAACAATAATTCAGTGCACTGATGGGAAACATAATCGCACCTGAGAAGATCCAGGACAATCTGAATGAATAAAAAGAACGATAAAATTGTGATCTTGGGATCTTTTCTTTGGTTCCACTATTAGATCACTTCGACTCATCTCTCCATGAATCTTCTTTCTTGGCGATGGTATCAGATACGACATCTCACCTTTCTGGATCGATTATTCAATCTTTTACTGTCGTCTGATACCGTTTTCTGTCAAAATGCTGCCTTTCTTTGAAATAATATCAAGATGCAGTTACTGAAATGATTGATCAGTAGCAAAGTAAGAGTATCCCAGTTTTTATTAGTGCACCTGAAAGATGATTAGAAAATCTTCAAAATCAGTCCAATTGCGTCAAATTTGGATTCTTTGTTCTCAAATTTTGGCAATTTGGAAAGCAAAGATGCTCTTTCCTTTGATCTTTCGATTCAACTGTTTGCCTATAATTGGTGTTTTCGGCGGCTCTCGTGAAATTGGAATCACTTGGCTTTTAAATGTGTAATTGAGACATACGTTGGTTCATTTTCAAGCTCGTCTTACACCCTTTCAAGGATCGCAACTGGGTTTGCAATAAAGCGATCTGGCTAAAGTTAGGAGGCAAAAGAACGAAAGTTGGCCAAAGTAACCCCTATTCACGGAGTTACTTTGCCCACCCTATTTTTACTCCTATGTCAAACACGACACGATATTTCATAGCTTTTATGGTAGAAAATTCTTCATCAGACTGAACTTTTTTTCTGGTTACTTCAAAGTCATTCGCCGGGGCTACAGTGCTTCGAAGTTGTTTGGTGAACCAGAGTAATCCCGTTTTACGTTACGCTACATTTATCTTTCGGGTTCGAAAATGAACGATAATGAAACAAAATGTCAATTATCCATACTCGTTCATATCAAACTCTCAACAAACGTGCGCCTGTACTTGCTTAGTAATGATGAAAGTCATCACAAGTCTAGGCATGTTTTCGTTCAAGCGTGATCCCTGATCTTACAATTTTCCTTGAGCCCTCCCTCACTTTTAACGGATAACGGTCGATAACCGGGGAAGGAGTGCAACATTTATTACCCCTCTGATTCAACACGTGATTCATTCTGACAGTATCCGATCGGGGACATTTGAAACACTTTTTTTTACCATAGTTGTCATCTTCCAATCGAAGAAGTGAAAGTATGCGTTTAAATGATGTGAGCTGGCACTTTATGTCAGTTTTATACCCACCTTGATACAATACTCGTCATAAATTATGGATAAGTTGGAAATAATAAATTATAAATTATAAATCCATGAATGATCACACATATCACATAAATCGTTTCCACAAAATCATTGTGGCATTAAATCTAATCTACGAAAGGAAGCAGTTACTCCAATTTTTGTAGCCTTGCTTGGAAGCAATGTCCACAAAAGACGAAATCGACCAAAATCTGCAAGTTTTGACCAGATGACCGATGAAACCGTAGTCTAGCCATTTTTATGGTAATATTCTATCAAAGAGTATATGCTTTGATTATAGTTTTGAGAGACAATAATCATCAACTTTTTGACTCGGCGAATACCCTGACGTGAAAAACGTGTCCCCGAGCACAAGAAGTTCGTACCGTAGAGCGAGTCTTTAACTGTGATTCGAGTGTTTATGTACAGGAGAAGGCCGCGAAAATGTTTTCTTGGTGTTTCTCTTCAAAGAGATGTATTTCAAGTACGGGCAGATCGTACGTGGCTCCAAAATAAAATGATCTGCTGCTCGCCAAATTTCACTGATGGGTCTTGTAGAAATAGTAGAATATCTTCTACACATATGCGACAACAGGTTTTCATGAAAGAAACGATCACTATGAGTGGGTGAAAAAATATTTGCGCAGTTTTGTAACTCGGACAAAATTATAGTTTTCGTCGCTGCAGCAAACGTGTATACAGGTGATTCCACGATACACTTCTGTGAGGCCCATTTCTTTGGTCTATAGAAAACAGGCATATTGGCCCAGCAAGGATTATCAAATGATCAAATTCATTGAAATAATTTTTTTCCATCATCTCTTTTCACTTTCTCAAGACAAGTTTTAGCCACACTGTAACGCTCGCGAAACAGCATTTGCCCGCGCGCAAGCTCGCTCGCACGTGTCATTGCAGCGCTTTTTCCACTGCCAATCCTGTAACCGACGACCAACATCTTCCCTTGATATCTTTGATCAGAATCAAATATTGCAAATATGCATGAACATCCATGGCATTGCTTCCAGCGAGTTATCGATGTGTCAATGCACCTCTGTGATTTCAACGTAACTGCAGGTTTTTGACAAGCTCACAGACCTTATGCATCAAATCACTCATGAAGCCCGCCGGTAATTTTTCACTCTCATTTATCCAAAATCACTCATTTCTATCTGTTCCTCGGCTTTAGGTTACCAAACGGCGAAGAATATTTATACAGCGTGGCGTTAGCTCTTGAGCAAAGTTGAGTTTTCGTTTCATTTACGAGTCAAAGTGCGTCAACAAAAGCTTCTTACTAAATGACAAATGTAGTAAACTCAGCTAGTCGATTGACAATCTAAGGATGCAGATAAAAATTGATCAGATTCGTACCAGCATGAGAATTTTGAATAAGGTAATCTCGAAATTTGTTTTCAAATTTACTGTCGATGGATTCTGAAAATCTCGTCATCGGTTTCATCAGACGTATTTACTCGTCGATTTTCCTCATCATCTACAATCCACACTCCCTGAAAAATCGTCCTAACACGTGTCATAAAAATTATGATCTGACCGGTTAACGATAAGCGTCGGTGAATAATCCGCTGCATCTAGTGTCGCACCAACGATGTACATCACATTACGCATTCAGTGGGTGCGATTTGAAATCTTTCCTAATCAAGCAAATCGATAGAGGAAACGATGTATGCAGCCAAGACTTTCCTTATTAGCTCGTTTTGCGTTCAGAACATGTACGATTATCAATTATTTCCCTTGAGACTCGCTTGCTATGCAATTTAATTTCCTGGATGAAAATTTCCTGTTTTCTGAACAAGCGTTTAATATTCATTGAATGATTCCCATTTTTTTCAGTGTATCAATTCTTCCATGGATTCAAGAGGATGGTTGCTCTGGTGACTGTTTTCTTCATGCCAGAGTTGGTAGAGTTGATTGGCCCGAGTATGCTGTTCAATTCGTCTTTCGTACGCAAGGTATTCTGGAATGCTGTTGATACTCGAGAGAAAACCGGAGAAAAGAGAGGAGATTTCATCGACTCTTTGATCCAGTTGAAGAATGGTGAACAAAATCCAGACTACAGTGAGTTTCTCATGTTACTACTATTCAGAGACTTCTGTCTTCTATTGGGGAATGTGAAATTAGTTCCGATCCTTACAATTCAGCATATTGGAATTTGGTGGTTATTTAGAAACGATCATTGAGTTGACTGTTTGTGACGATTGCCTATAAATCTATTCATGATCCACATAGTTTATATCCATTAAATTTTGCCATTAGAAATATTAATTCCATTATACTGTTCTTAGGCTGTGATACAATCATTACAAACCAATATCCAAGCCCAGAAAATAGCGCGAGCTAGACAAAAAATGAGCTCAACTGCTGGTGGAGATAAAACCCATGGCCAAGAGTAGAAAGGAACTATCTGAAGTTATCTCAGTGGAGAGGAACTATCCGAAACTTTTGGTCGAGATGAGATCCATTCAAAAATTTTTGATGAAAAAAATTATCCAAAATTTTCCGTTGAAAGAATTATTCGAAAAATTTTGGTCAAAGGAACCAACCAAAGTTTTCTGGTCAAGTATCTGAAATATTTTTGCGAGGAAGGAACCATCGAAACTCAATAACTCAGGCAGGAGGAGAGTATCTGAGTTGATCCATATCGAGACAAGATTGATCCGCAAAGTATTTTCAATGCTCCCGATTTTCTTCTTGGTGTCAGGATGCTGAAAAAAGATTAGATCGACAGGCTTTAGACCGAGGAAAATATTTTTGCCCAAGACAGGACCATATCAGTGATATCGTCGCGAGAATAGATCAGATAGTTCCTTCTTGATCAAAAGTTTCTGGATAGTCCGTTTCCAATCAGAAGTTTAGATAGTATGATTCCTTCTTTCAATCAATAATTTAAGAGCGATTGCCTTTCACTCAGCATTTCTTTTATGGTTCCTGTCTCACCAGACAATTTTGGATAGTTCCGTTCCCAATCAGACATTTTTGGATAGTTGTTTTTTGCTAGATGATTTTGGATAGTTCCTTTTTGAACAAACATTTTTGGATAGTTTCCTTCTGGCAGGTACTCCCGGTTATGTCCATTTTATGAAAAACTTTTGAACAGTTTCGTTCTATTTAGAAAATGACTGACGGTTCCTTTCTACCGAGACGATTCTAGGTAGTTCGTTCTTACTCTCAGCCTTCGAAACATTCTCTTCAAGTGCCAGTCCAACCTCATTTATTATAGTTACAAGTTCAATTATTGGAACCATCCCAATATTCTGAAGTCAATGATCGAAAACAGCTCATGGTCAGTGCAAAGGGTTGAATAATTAGTGAAACAACAGCCCTCGTTATCGTATACATTTCATGGTGAAAATTATGGACCGAGATACATATTGTGCTATTTATATAGAATAATAATTATTTGGTTCCAAATGTCGATTCATTTTGGAAAATATATTAGCACAAAATGATGGATCTGCCATGACTCATTATTACAGAGTTCGAGGGTGAAAATTTGCTGTATCAGTCGGGCACGTTCTTCTCGGGCTTCGAGTCAAGCTCGACGACGACGTCGT
>JAPYYZ010007241.1:0-18035 GCA_030522705.1 Eretmocerus eremicus | reverse complement strand
ACATTGATCTCATTTATCATTTTCTTGATTGTAAAGGTTCAATCACTTTTTCACACTAAAACTATTGTAGCTCGGGACAGTGACAAGATATCACAACGCAGTTGGGCATATTCGAAAGCTAACAAAAAAAGCTAAGAACAAAAATTTCTGGATGATTCCTTTTGGCTTCTACAATTGAACAATTTTTGAATAGTTCCTTTTTTTCCGGGAAATGATGGATACAGGCAAACCTCCGTACTCGCGGATTTAGTAATCGCAATCTTTCGCTCATTCGCGGTTAATGGATTGTGGACCTGTTTCTTTACTCTCGGGCTCTTGCTTTGCGTATTCGCGGTTAGCGGTCCAAGATCCCACATGATAAAACGATGATCACCTGATATTTTGGCTAGCAATTAGATTCAAGAAAACTTCAAATTACATCAACCTTCAATTGCGATTAAACTTATTGATTGCTTTGGCTCTTACGCATTCGACAAAAAACATATGTAATGCTTAGAATTTTGTGGACAAGTCCATTTTTGACAGGTGGTTTTGTTTTTCTCGCCCTCCGAATTCACCCTGCATCTTCCAATCAGACAGTAGACCTTCCGCCAAAATTTTTCTCAAATCTTCATGATGTTTTTCATGTGATAAAATCTTGGACAAATTTTCGGAACATTGCTCAAAAGCCGTGGATAAAAATCTTCACTGATCGCAAATATTGACTTCATCCGCTCTGGAACTGAACAATTCAATTACATGGGATGTGAAAAATTCATTCTTGTCACAATTTTCAAACATTTTTGAAAGAATCTTCCATAGAGATTCACAATTCGGAAGATGATTGCGTAGAACGTTAAATATTATTGTCTTTCTCCAATGGTATCCCTATAACCATAGTTTTCTGTGGTTATGATGATCCTGATGGATGAAGAACGTAACCCCTCATTTTCCATAAGTGCAAAGCTTTCGTAATAGCGGATTTGTTATACGGCACCCATATGTAGCGTAACCTCCGCTAATACGGAGGTTCGCCTGTAGTTCCTTTTTACCAGATGATTTTGGATAGTTCCTTCTTTGGCGACAAATTTTGGATTGTTCCTATTTACTCTGAGCTATCTATATGTGTGTAACCTCTTGATAAAATATCCTCTTCCATTTCATTTCCAAATCATGGAATGTTAATTCTTTTTCAAGGAATCGCGGAATGTTTGTTGAGAAGAATGTACATAGGTTCGAATGAAAACGTTGAGATCGGGATTCGGATCTCCGGAAGAAAAGCTTCAATGCGCTGATCTATTCATGAAAGCGGTCCTCGCACGTTTCGGAAAGTGTTGAAAAGTATCGCTACTGCATCAACTCAAACGTACCTCATACATATCTGTTCACACCCCCTTCAATCGCACGGGCTAATTTTTACGAGGAGCCTCTTGTAAGACCGTACGCATATCGAAGGACAAGGAATCCCATGCGAGTGAAGCGTGTAACGTCGACTAATGACGTTCGGTTCGCATAAAGTAATGCGACAGTGCGTTTCGCGTGAGAAGCCGCGAGGCAGCGTGCGTGCGAGAATCGGATTATTTGCATGAAAATCCATCTCGGCGGCGTCGATGTCCGCGCCGGTGACACCGGGACTGTCTCCATTGCTCCTTTTGCCCCTATACACATTGCATCTGGCGCTTTATAAGGGGGATGATTCCGCTCGGGCGAGCGTCAACCGGAACGCCGTCTCCTTCTCTCGCGCGCGCACCTTTAAATTACTATCGCGCAAGGTACACACGCGCGGGGCATTATATGCGCCTGGCATCGGCTCTCGGTCGCAAGGTGCGCGAAAGCAAAACGAGCCCGTTTGCTCGAAAAGCGTGAAGTGTACAGCATGTGAAGGGCCGTTAAAGCGTTGTAAATCTCCCCGGCGTCCATTAAATCCTCGGGCGGCGCTCTAGATTTGCGTTTGGCCGCGAGCCGCGAGTCGCCGTGCGAGGACGAGCAGTCGCACGCGGCGCTCGCCGTGAACGATGAGTCGCGATGAAAATTCCTGCGTGCGCGGCTCTCGCGAGCAACCAGTGTTAATTAACAAGATTGACCAAGCGAGCGATGCGGAAACAGGTTTTACGCACCGATGAGCGCGCCACGGACGGGCTGCATTTTTACCAAAAACTCTCGCATGCGCCGATCGCGCCGCGCAATCACACTCGAGCTCGCATTGGCTATACGCGCTATTATAATATCCACCTGCATGAGTGCAATCGCCTCTCCCTCTGTTGCACGCGTGACAACCCGTTTCTAGCTCCCAATCGTCCGTGATCCTCCTCCAGGTGCAATGCTTGAGAGTCCTTTGTTTTTGGGTGGCCGATGATGAAGTGATGCGCCATGCTCATCATCCACGAGCCGAGTTGAGGCCTCTTGAGGCCAATTTGCACTACTCCAATTCATCATGCAATCAAGCAGGGACACGAGCTTTCTATCCGCATGCACAATGTGTAGGAAATTTTGCCTTTTCGATTCAAATGGAAGAAATGGCACTGATGCAACATTCGCTACGTAGAACTCTGAAAATCGATCATTTGAATAAGATGACAGCTGCATACTTAGATGCTGCGACAAACGTCTTATGATTTTGTCATTTACTATTTCGCTCTTTTCAGACAATATAGCGAATATTTGCACGCAAAGAAGCTGGAACGATTAGTATTTTTTACAGAGAGGAGCCCTATGCCCTTCGTCTAGATCAAGAATACGGGGCTGTCATGTAATGCATGTAAATGGGAGTCTGCATACGTCCGTCTGATAACGTGGAAAATAGAGCAATGCGGACTGTCTTCAAAAGCATTATTGAGAAATCTGAAAGGAATCATTTCTCAGCTCGAAGATTATTCGAAACTGGTTGGATCCAATCACCGGTGGATGAACACTATCGAGTGATTGCATATACCTAGTACAAGCATGGCGATTCTTACCTGAACCAATGTAGCACAGGAATTCCCATCACCTAGAATACACAAGAATTACTTTGCAATATTCATGAACTTCATTCGCAAGTTACGATTTCCTCATACCGATAAACAATGCTGTTATCCTCAGTACATTTAAATATACTCCGGCGAGAGAGTGTGGAACAAAACGAATGACGAATATTTACTCTTCACCGGCACGATCGCATGCAGAATGGACCTGTACATACTTATTATAAAGTCACGCTGCACGAGCATTCTTGTGCAGAATAAAGTCAATTCTCGTCGTTCGAGCCCACACAGCCTTGAGACATTAATCAAGCTGATGTATGCATATGGGTTTTTCTGCCGAGGCAATTTCAATGGCAGTCGCGCGCCTCGTCTTACAAGATGATAAACCGTTCCGAGATAGTTATACCCGGAGCATATCTGTCCGCCATAGAAATGCGAGCGCGGCCATCTCATAAATGTCCTTCCAACTTGGCAAATAAACTCGATATGAACAGCCAGAAAGATCGTATCGGGTGCTCCTTTGTCGTTATCATTTTTTACGCTCCGCTCTGAAATATGACATCGACAAGTGCGCGTGCGTGCGTAATTTTAATTAGGCTCGGTCATTTTTATGCGAGCGAAACCCGTTTGATAGTTGAAATAGACATTAGAAGTGCCTCGGACAAGTGGCTTTATGCCCACATATAAGCAGATGATAAACATCGCGAATATATGAGAGCCGCGATTGCCGATGCATTTTATTAAAAATACGTTTGCCGTTAGCATTGAACGGAAGCGACAACTGTAACGAAACTAATTTACATTTATAACTTCACAATTTTCAAGCTGTCACAATTATAAATTTCAGGAAAATCAAAAAATCTAATCTTCACGAACTGCTCATTTGGTTTTATGCAATTACAGCCTCAGTCACTCAGGGAAACCGTGAAACACGTAGAGTAAGCGATTTCAATCAGGACAAATAACTTAATTAGCTTAGTACCCACTTCACGGGTATTGCCAATATTTATATCGCGAGAAAGTAAAATTTTCTTGTATTGAGAACATAGATGAAATTTAATTTCTATTTTGGTGACAATTTTCCACGGGGAATGATAGTAAGTAGTGAAACATGTCTATAGTGAAGCGGTTGTAACCCATAGTATCAAATTACAGTAGGTCACGCTTAATGCGATCACATCTGGACCGGAAAAATGTAAACGGGTGATCGTAATAACCGATCGAAATTCACATAGGCTTATATGAGCACAGGGACCGATGAAAATCAGTGATTGTGATATCAAACGTCTTACGGATATCAAACGTCCATCGTAACATATTGAAGAAAAGAAGATCAAATAATATAGCGGTAGATATCGAGATAAATCAATAATAGATGTTGGATGTAAAACACTGCTGAATGCTAATCTCTGACTTTTGCTAATTGTTAGAAGATTGCTAAGAACGCTGAGAAGTTATACCTGAGTCAATCATAGACCTCATCTTTGTTACACAGACCATGCGACTGGTATTTTTAATTCCTTCTCTGCCGCATGACTATCGAACCTGCTTTTGCGGGCATTTACACGAAGGTACTACAAGCGCGCAACCAAGCGATGCGTCTCAAACGATCAGGGCTCCTGCGAAATGCCATTTATTTCCGTAGAGAATCAGTGATTGTTTGTCGAAGGTAATCAGGCGAGATCAAACGAGCCGATCATTAAGTCGAATTGTTTACCCAGCGAGAGTCTTCCTCTGTCGCTTTTTCGCCGCGCTCGGGGCTCTGGGCGGCAAGGTCCCGCGGGTCGTCGCGTCGCTTCTGCCTCCCGCTGTCTTTGTCACAACAATAATGTTAATTCAAGCTGCTGCCCCCTCGCGACGCCCGCGCGCCGTCGTTGTCGCGACGAGGCTCTAGCCCACCCATCACGACCGCTATACTTTTGCGCTATTCGTGCTTGGGGCGGCCCTCGGCGCGAGCGAGCCCCCCTCTGGCGATAATTTGCCGAGCCAACAAAAAGAGTTGACAAGTTGAAAGGGAAATCGAGCCTATTGACACAGAGCGACGCAGAGAATGAGAGAGATATGGTCGAGCTAGCTCGCAACGACGAGCTCGAATCATCCGTGCCATTGCCCCTTCATTCTGCAAAGGTATTATCCTCCGGAGCGATTTGTCTTCTGCGCGACAATGTACGCCTACTGTCGATGGATGAGCTTTAATTCGGGAGAGCCACAGCTGATTGTGATCCAGCCTCCGCTGTTATCGTTCTTAGGGATCATATGGACACAAATTTGATCATCCCAGCATATTGTTGCAGCTCCATTGAACTTTCAGACAATACTTGTTTGTGTTGTACGCAAGACTTAGCATCATGAGGATCCTCCGGATTCTATGTAAAAGTGAGAGCTTTATGTTTATATCTAATCAAGGAGCTATCGATCCCTATGATTATATACGATCACCTATGGGTAATAGTCAGTATCAATATTTCTCAGTTTGTGACAGATTTTCATAGAACTTTGTACGATTTGGGTATTCATTACCAGGCAAAAGTTCTTGTTCAACTGACTTTTCGGAAATCGACTTTTCTCCAATATCAATACAAGAACTCACAAAGTCTCACGAAGGCTTATGAGAATTTCTCTTAAGAACCCATGGCGACCTACTCTCTCAACATGAATCAGTTACACGGTCGTATTTTTGACCTTCACGTATCCTCAAGTAATGTCCTGCTCTTATCTTCGAGATTTTGTACGTTGCCACTCAACTCTGGGTATTGCCTTAGAAGCTTTTACTTTGCCAGTCTCTCTGACCATAGATCGGTATGCATTGGCTCTTATTCGATATCTGATTCTTATCAATTACAATTTTGAATCGGACTACTTTTCCATCTCAAGTTCTTACAAAAAATATATTCACTCTTGTGCTTCTGAGTTGGAACAGATAAAAACTGGTATTTCATTTAAAGGTCTGGATTAAAAGATTTTATTGGATGGCATCAGTAACAGTGATCAAATTGTGCTGACAAAGAAAACAATGTATTCCAGTGTCAGCGTGTTTCATGTGGAGCACGAGTTTTCTATTCACAAGTCTTCAATCATGAATCAAATCTCCCAATTTCGTTCTCTTCAATTACTATATGACTTGCCTCTGACAAATGTTGCTAAAAAGTATGATTTTCCACTTGGGGCTAGCCCTGATTTTCGCGATCGTATTGTTATTGGAAAGTTAATGTACCAGAGCTCTAAGGAATCTGTCCTTCTTTCTTACTGAAAACCTACCACCCAGTATATCAGACACATCCCATTCAGAATTTTTAATGATAAAAAGCTGATCATTCACAGAAAAATGTTACAATGTATTAATTCGAGAACATGTAGAATGGATTAATGGTGATTGATAATTTCTCAATTGAAATTTATGTTGATGTGGGCTGAGTTGGATCATCATATGATTGATTGATAATAAGACTGGTCCATCATGTGGTTGCTAAGGGGTATCAAGACTTCTCTCATAGTTTTATTGTTGAATAAAGTTTTTCCACTTCCTGACTAGGGGTCATAACTCCCCGACCATAACTTCCCGGGCATAACTCCCCGAACATTTTTTACCGCAGCGAAAAGTTGTAAACAAAAACTGCATTTTCCTTAGCCTTTGCTGTACACAAGATAGACTCTTGAGAGTATCCTAATTGTATCCTATCTCTTCATTCGTCACGGTTTTGAAGTTTTTGGTCAGATTATCCCTCTAGATGGCTCAAGAATTATGCAAAATCTATTGACCTTGACTTGGAGTAAGTTTGTATAACACGTTGAGCGTTACAAAATTGATTTTTCATTTCAGAGTTATTTCAAGACATATTATCTCAGGTGAATGATATATCTTACAGCGACTAAATTGATTGCACAATGCCCGACGTTTCATCAGCCGATGGAAAGTATCCGATTTTTATCGTGTAACATGCTCCCTGAAGACTTTATCTAACCTGGTTCAAGCGAAAAATTATTTCAGAATTCCATGAGAGATAATGTTATATCGGATTCATTCTCATGCATGACCTCTAGAAACTGATTGTTGGCCGATTTATCAAAACTTTCATGAAGGAAAAGAAGAGAATCAGGGCACATTTACGGTAGATTAGGTGAGGGGTGGAAAAGCCGGATATTGCGTGATAACTAACACGTTCACTGCGAACCCGTTTTCTTATTATTCTGAAGACGGCGCAGATCAGACAGTCTCACAGAAATTAAATTGATTATAAAGGGATTACAATCTTTTTAGTCTGTTATTCAGGTTCAAATTTGAACGAACCATTAAGATTGATGACCATTTGAGGACGTTTTCCAGCTGATACGAGCCGACATGAGCCTTACAAAAATTGACCGTGGGTCCCACGGTCACCGGTGGGACCAACCACAGTAAACGTGTTAAGGTGACAAATTTCGATAAAATAGATTCTTGTCTTCTGACCATTCGACCTGTGACATCAAACGTCACGTCTCATCCTTATTAACCGAGAGGTGAGTAGAATGTTGAGCTGACATATTCCAAAGTCACCAATGCCAATCTAGTTTCACGAGAATTCGAATCATCGTCTGCATTTAAAATAGATTTCTCGGATAATACAGGCGAATAATTCCAATCACAATTGTGTAGTAACAGGGATCAAAGAGCAATCTAGAATCGGAAGAAATATTATGACATAGAGGCTGAAGCTCATGGCCTCAACTCGTCACTCACAAGATGTGGCATAAGATCCACCGATGGAATCGTGGGGAACGTTTACCTTGTCTATGTTTGAGATTCGACTGCTAAACTGGCGTGTATTTTCCCTTGTCGGTCTTGCCGCACTAACAGATTTGCATGCTGGCGTGCGCTCTCAGCTCTATAGCACTGCTCCTGCGGTATTACGCGAGTTCGCGAGTACGCAACGCTTTGGAAAGACGAAGAAAGAGTGATCTAGCGGAGGGAGATGGAAGGGAGAGAGGATGAGATAAAGCCAAGTGGAGGACGTGTTTGCAAGCCGTTTTCCGTTTGATGGCAGAAACTCCGCAGCTAACTGTGACTGATTTCGGGGTAACGCTGGTATGGATGCTTTCTCGATGCGGGAGCCGAGCTTGCGCTGGTGCTACAGCAAAGGCAGGCGCAACTTGGGACCAAAGTTAGTTGATGAATCTGCGGACGCTTGTGCGATTCTGGCTGACGACTCGGTACCAAGGCGGGCCGCAGAGGGGCAAAGGCGGGGGCGACGACTCCACTGAGACAGACAGCCCGGAGCCAAGCGAGTCCCGGAGCCATCGTGCAGAAAGCGAGGAATGGAGGATAGTTGGAGAGAGGATAGAGATGCGGTGCAAACGGATGCGCAGGAAGCGAAATTTGCTACGAAAACAAGGGGACGTCGCTCACGAGCTACGCGAGTTTCTCAAAGCCTGATCTCCCTTGATCAAATTCATTGCTTCCGTAAGCTAACGAGACGACGATACGACTGAACGCCGAGTCTAATCTACATTACCTCATTACGCTTCTCCGAGAGCGGAGCACAGCGAAGCACGTTGTCTCTTTCTCAGTGTATCTCTCAATCATGTTGTGTTTCTACTTTGAGAAAGAAGAAACATTCACCAGCTCACTAGCAAAGCCTTGATAAGCTCAAATGGTTCAATCTGGGGAAGTCAAGGATGCAATAACCAGGATTTTCTCGTCATTTTTTCAATATGATAGAACGAATGAAGAATCCTTGATTAATGACTCAAATTTTCACCAGGGTAGTGTTGCAGAAAATCAACAAGGAAGAAGTGCAATCTCTCTAGAAATGTATCGCTTGTTATTTCTGGATAGAGTTTATTCCATCATTCAATCCAGATAAATAAGAGAAGGGATACGATTTGATTTATCTATTTATACAAGCAGTGGTTCTCATTAATTTTGGGATCGTGGTGAGAAATATTGCACTCCCAAGTGTTTGTCAAATTATAACGGTGCCTTAGCTCTTTATAGATTGGAGCATAAACTACGCTTTTCTCATTTTCATTGTCAATAGTTTTGGATATAGCCTCACAGAATTTCATGGATCTAAAGATCCTTGTGGTAAATATCAGGATCAACTCAAAGTCAGTGACAAAATGGCAAGATAGGTCCTCGTTACAACGCGGTTCTTCCCTTCTTCACAACTTTTGGAGAGGTTCTTTTCAGTTACCCACCCGTACATCAAATCTATACGCATTTAACGTGTATTTGAGAGAAATCTCTCGTCAGATATCTCGTTTTATCGGTGTCTTGTGGCAATGGTCAACGGACGGCATATAATACACCTGTACGGCAGACTCATCGAGCAATAATCAAATCAAGAGCACATAAAACTCTTTCGTGAGACACTCCGATATTCAAATATTTGCAGAATTGATTAGAAAATGATTCGTACCTCAATATTGAGGATTGTCATTTGTGCCCGCTAACTTCAAGCCTTCCCTACGATTGGGGACAAGAAATCAAGTGAGGACAGGAGAACAACCGTACAAATAGGCACGTAACGTCCCAATAAAGCTGAACCAGTAATGAATTTCAACAGTTTTTTCTCCAATGAACAGCTCTCACAGAATTCCTTTCGCAAAAGTAATCTTCTCAAGTCGAGGCGTCCTGAATGAAAGGAGAGAAGCGAACATAGGTATTGTGGTCTACTGAGGGGAGACTTCATCTTGGGAATGCGATTCATTTGCAAGGAAATCATTCTTAATCGGGAGAATATCGAGACATCAAACGGAGTATCAACAAAGCCCCCTCGCGCGGTATAATTCAGCAGCGTGAAATTCAGTGGACCTCCAAGCTGTGGGGCTCGGGGGAGGAGGCAGCGCAGCGGTGGCGGCGGGCGGGAGGCGGGCAAAAGGAGAATGACGACGGCAGACAGACATCGCGGGCAGAGTGCGAGCGAGACAGCGGAGGGGGAGATACAGAGAGAGGAGCAAGCTCAACGGAGGGTGAAATCAAGGTAGGCCGTACTGTTTTGCCGCCCGCCCTTCAAAAGGCATCACCACTCGCAACACTGATACATCCTGCCACGCGTTAATTCCACGAGCCGTTCGTCGACGAGGATACAGAGATATTCTCGCGTCGCGTTGTCTCTGCCGCGCGCTGGCCCGTCCGTCTCTCTTTCTCCCTGCCCCTCTCGCTCTGCCTCCGCAATGTCTGCCCGTGCCGTCATCTCGCCACTCGGCAGCCGCTCTCGAGCATAATTGTCGTCGACGACGAGGGCCAGGGGGAGTGCCGAGCTTGCAGCTTGCCCTGCTTGCGGTCGCCCTCGCCGCTTTTAGAGCTATTCGAATTACTCTCTCTCTCTCTCTCTCTCTCTCTCTCTCTCTCTCTCTCTCTCTCTCTCTCTCTCTCTCTCTCTCTCTCTCTCTCTCTCTCTCTCTCTCTTGCTCTGGCTCGCACTGTGCGTTGAAAAGATTCCGCGACTCCGTGTGGGAGGACGGCCGCGCGCTGTCTTTGATATGGCGCTCCCAACGGAGCTTGCTAATCCACTTGATGCCGATCCACGCCAATTTTCCAAGGAGAGCGACTGCTTCAGTTGCGCCGAGCGAAGACAGCATCAAGAGCGACGAGAGACCAAGTCAGAGAGGGACGAGAGTGTGAAGATGACGGGAATCTGAAGAATGATCGGGGAAGAGTAAGCATTGGAAAATGCTTCTTTGTTTGTTGTTGGGACAAAGAGGAATTCATCTCGATTTGCAGCAGACTTCTATCGCTCACGCGTTTCTGGTGATTTGCCAAAAGGTCCTAATCGAAGAAAAGAGTGGGTAATTCACGGATCCTCAGAATAATCAATTCTTTGCCTCGTCCTCAACCTCAATTTAAGTTCAGATTCCACGTATTCAATTCCGATCATCAATCATGTAGTATCAAAAATTCCCTTCGATTGAATACGAGGAAAAATGTCTCCAAAGAAGAAACAAAATTCTGAAGATGTAATTGATGAGTCCATCAAGAGACCATGGAACATGTTGCCACTAACCAATCATCACCCGGAATTTCCACATTGAATGAACAATAGATCAATGTAATGGTCCAGAAAATTTCATCGATATCCTTGGGACCCTTAAAGCGGTCTTCACTACGCAAATTCACCTTGCGAGCATCAAGACATAACCTCGCTGGACCGATTTTCTTTTTTACTGCGACCATGGGATTGACGTATTTAAATTGGGTCATCTCAAAATGAACTCAATCGCGCCGCGTGAAGAGCTACTGAAAGAAGTAAATTATACAAATGAACAAACATCCTAATTCAAAGATTAATGTCCTGAGATCATTATCGCAATCGAGAAAATAAAGGTGGCTGCGTTGCTTATTACTGACAGTAAATTAACTTCCGTATCCGAGGAAGCATGTATACGGTACAGTGGCAAATGGACCTATTGCTCAACTCTTCCGGTAACGGAATTACAGGCATGTTGTTCCATTGGTGCAAAATCGTAGGAAATTCGAAAACAATTCCGTGCTGAAGTGGAAATAGGTGAAGCAAAAATGGATACAGATTTTTTGGTTATGCCGAAACTTTTGCAAGATTGCATTTTTAGAACTAATGCACTAACCGTCCTCGATGCTACGTTAAAATTGCGAACGGGTGGAAATCCGTAATCCGTGCAATCAATATAAAATCAACTTATGATCTCATACAAATTTCAGAGGTTGAATTCCAGCAGATTCGAGAAGTTTGTAGTATGCATGCGTCTGAAGTCCGGGTAGGTTTGATCGCTGAACCTGATTCTGATGAGAATGACTTCGAATCTGATAATCCAGATGAATCAACGGATCAAAAGATAAGTGAGAAGTTAGAATCCGTTCAAATTTTGAATGGCGTGCAAAAGGGACGTTCATTTGACATTATCTCCAGATTTCGCATTATTTCTGGCAAAAAACCGGGACGATTTAGAGACTATATATACCTCAAGCTGCTATACCTAGACGTTTCTTCAATCTCATGACAATGCGATAAGTTTCATTCCATCCGTCGCGTCGTCTCATTCTCTACAAATCGCATTTGGAACATTTCTGCTACAGTCGAACAGTTTTCAAAAAAATCGCAAAAACCCTACTTTTACGACTCTTCTTATCGAATGAAAATTTTTCAAAAAAATTAAAAAAACTCTGCTTTTACGATCCTTTTTATCGAAAAAATCTGCTCCGCAAATTATTTTTGGTCACACTTTGCAAAGTCAGAATCTACATCTTTTCCCCTTTCCAACCCACTGTGACACTGTTACATTTTATAGTCATTCTGTTCTCCAGGGAAACAGGACTATCGTGCCGAACAGATTTTATTATTATTGTGTTGATATCTAGGACACAGAATGCCAAGCAGAGCCGTCGTAACGAGGAATTTTATTGATTATAACGCAGCAAGCCCGCAACCAATAACAAAACGCGATATGCCAGGCCGAAAGCGCAGAGGAAGAGACATCGATGCTGCAGCTGTCGAAAAACAGCTACTGATACCTTCGCAACAATTTGAGCGCATTGCGATCTTTGAATGTAAATAGGGCAAATCAAAAATGCAGACAGGCGAGGCCAGCCAGATTTTTCTGACAAATTTTGGAAGCCCTTGAAAAAACTAGTGTACGTAGACGTAGGGACAGCAAAAGTTATTCAGTATCACTAGCATACCAGACATGATTCTGGGTTAGTGTAATACGAATAGTACGTGAACAATTGTTTTTAGAGGTCCTGTTATCAATAACTTAGGAAAGATCATTTCCCGAGAAAAATATCAAATGGGTCAGGAGTCTTTCTGACCCATTTGATATTTAAAAAAAAAAAATTTTTTGCTGATATTTATGAATTTAGTGTTGCCCCCACTGGAACTTGCTCACTTTGGTAGTGCCATCTACATACAACTGCTCGAGTCGGAAACTTGGAGCGCAATCTACTTGACCAAGCGCGAGACTCCGACATTCTATTGATCTTTTCAGCACGGGACCATTTCCGCTCACGGAAAATTCTTTTTCACCATTTTAACTTAAAACTGCTGCGTTCGAACGCGGTTTTAGGGTTCTCATGATGAAAAATCATTAATGCTTTGTGCTTGCACGGCCATTTCGGGGGCGGAGGACTTATTTCCCTCGCTCCGCTTGGGAAATAAAATATCCTGGGCGCGCCCAGGGCAATAGTGTCCTATTTCCGGTCGGAAAACGTTATGTGGGTCAAAGTCAGGTAACAAAGGCTAAAATTAGAGATTTCAAAAGTTTCATGGTTCTTGCCTCTAGCAGGCGAATAAAAAAATATCTCGGGATAACTCTTATGAGATTTTGATTCTTGAAAACTGAAGTAATTTCAGGAATTTTTTGCAGATTTTTCCCATAATTCATATCGAAGTTAGCGTTAGTCCACTGTTACCCTGTATGTCTCCTTTTGGAGACATTCGTGCTGAAAGGGTTAAGCAGTTCATTGGAGATGCGAAAATATATATACTATTCATGGGAAAAAATATTGAGAGAGACGATCACGTCAAGTCATTCTACGCGTCATCTCGTGATATTCAGGAGTCAAACATGCGAATACCAAGGTCCGGACAGGTTTTAGAGTGTTGCCAGTATCATCATGAACCTTGTATATTCTTCCGGGTTTTATATTTCGCGAAGAACAATGGCAACAATCAAGAAGTTGAGTCTGAATCCTTTCCGATTGCTGGCATGTATAAACTATCAAGAGCGACCAAATCTGTCCCAAGCGACGGGTCACGTCCCGTGCCTCTTCTTGCATGCCTCACAAGTGGCTATTTCGGCTCACAAGTAACACTCGAAAGCTCGGACGCGAGTGGTCACTGCTAGGTAGGCGGTCCGCCAACCTCACCCCCACACGCCCGTGCCTATATTATACAGCAGCACCTTGCAGCATCAGGAGAGGATCCGCCGCCACGTCGGGATTGTGCGGCGCTCGCCGGCTGCATACACAATAAGGCGCAATGGCTGTCGGCTTTGTGCCTCGTGCTTCTGTGCAGAGGTGACGCGAGATCGCGAGATACGCTACAGAGACACAGACGGCCAGGGAGCGGAGGGGCCAAAGGTCTTTCATCGCGCGAGGACTCATTTGTAAATGGGCCGCCGTCCATTGGCCTTCTCTTCTGTATAGTAGTCACAGAGGATCTCGCCGCACAAAAGGAGCCTCGGACAGAGCTCGCGCGCGCCTCCGCTCGGACTGTAGCGCCGCCGGAATCGCATAATGAGAGCTGCTGATTGCGCGATGCGTAGTCTGTTTGCACAAGTCAGAGCGGGCGAATTTGCCTTTCAAGGATTACGACCCGGCTCCCGATTCATTTGTATCTGTCGAAGCCGGGATTGGGGCGCGAGCCGCGGACCACCCGCTCGAGTGGGAGTCGCTTGAATCAATCAAACGTGCGCGCTGCCGCAGTATTAATATGAGCAAACGCAAGCTGCGGCTCTGCCGTGCCGCACTTCAAAGGCAGAGCAATAATGCGCTCGCGGACGCGCCACCGCGGTGGCGAGCTTTAGGCCGCAGTCCCCCGGCGATTAACAGCCTAAATCGTCATCGATGAAACAAACATTAGCGTACTCGGCTGCGCCCCCTTTCTGTGCATGATCGGGGAGCTTATGGATCCTCCCTCGCTCCCATCAGAGAAGCTGTTTATTCAAAGGCCGCGGCTGTACTGAAAATTGACGCATTTGTCATTTGCAGCTTCCTCTCCTTCTTAATCGCATGCTTTAGCATTGGTGAAACTTATTGTCCTTTCATGTAGATGCAGATTATATAGACAAATAATGTGAGAGGTTCTGCAATTTTACAAGTTTGCAGGATGGTAGAGTGGTGGAAACCTGCCGATTTGATGTAATGAACTCGCGTTCCTATTAGGAAGCTGCAAACCACTCTAGTCGTAATCTCTCTTCAGATTTTGGTGATAACAAGCGTGAAATGCAAGGGTACGGATGGTTTAGATCCACCCGTAACCTAGTTTTTCCATTTTGAACGAATACAAGTCACGGTTTGAGTTTCATGGACTGTGATAACCTGAGTCTCTGGCACTTTTTCACCTTTAGCCTCGAAATAGCGGATAAGGTCACTAATCCGCCGTACTTTCCGCGAAATGAAATATTTTTCGAATTGACAGTCATTGGTCTTAGCTCTGAAATACCCAAATCATAGTGCGTAACCGAGCCACGTATCCTTCCATGTGATTGAATTTTTACTTTATATAATGAGGTCGACTAGAATTTACTCAGCTCAAATTCACATCCAATGTATCTCATGATGAAGATTTATCAAAATAAGTTTACCAGATGGTCAGAAGCAAGCCCTAGAAGTGTCGCAAATTTGAATTTTAGGATGTATGTGAATAAAAACGCCAGTTCAGTTGACAATCTGAATATCGACCGATCGACCACCCCGCTCTACAGAAATAGCCGTTTTCATGGCTGAATTTTCCGGAGGCGAGAATCGCCTTTGATATACATACCAGCTTTGAAGCCTGATCATGTAATAGTTACTCATTGGGTCAGTGAACTCTGGCTAATAGATATGCCTGAATTAATTTCGAAAGAAGTTGCGAGACGATTGCGAGGAAAATTGCACTGAGAACAGCTATTTTTTCATCGATACATCCTGACGTACCACGATTTACAATCATATTCTGAATACTCTGTATCGGTATCGTACTAGCAGGAAGTGGGTAAATTTCAAAAGTCTATATAATTGTTTGAAAGGAATGAGTCAGTTGTCAGAATATCTGAATTACTTTTGACTCTTCTCAGCTCCGGGCTTTGGATTCGCATATTTCTGGATTAACTCCATTACCAATCTGGACCTTAAAATTTCATATAATTTGATCAGGAGTATTGCATTGGAGATTATTAAAACTGGATTACACCAATAGAAGCCTTTCAGCACCGACGTCCATAATTATTGACATCTGATATCCTCCTATTCAATTGGCTACCTGCATTTTTTCAATCCCCCAAACAAAAGGTTCAGCAAATTCGAGCAAATTCTGTCAAACATTGTGCACTTTGACAAACATCCCTCAAAATTATTTTTCAACGTGTGCAAATTGTTTCAAAGTCACGTAACTTGAAAGTGACTCTCGGTGGTCCAGCCCCGCGTGACGTCATATGGATACAATCGTTCGGATGCGGCTGTACTAAACAGATAGTTTTGCGAGATATTTTGTTACTGGCATCTTGAATGACCTTTCAAAACTTGTTCTTACTGACAGTAGAGATCAATTCGCGCAGTGAATAATTTTCCCCGGATTTTTTGGTTTACTTATGGGAGTACCATTAATTGTGAAAGTAATAATTGCAACTTTCACAGTTAATTTTATCCACGTATGTTAACCGAAAAATTCGAAAAAATTCGTCACTGCACAAATTGATCTCTAATATCAGTAAGAGCAAGTTTTGAAAAGTCATTCAAGATGCCAGTAAGAAAATATCACGCCAAACTATCTGTTTATATAGCCGCAGCCGACGACTGTACCCAAATGACGTCACGCGTCACTCGACTCCTGAGACTCACTCTCAAGATATTCGACTTTGAAACGATTTGCACAAGATAAAAAAGAATTTTCAGAATTTTTACTCAAATTTCACCTTCTTCAGCTGAATTTGCTCGAATCCTAACCTTTGGTTCAGAGGGTCAAAATAAATGCAGTTAGCCAATTGCGTTTTAATTGAATTTCAGGTAGTTATTCTATCTGAAATCACTGCGGCGATATTTGTTACTGTCAAATATATTAAAAAACGCCCAGAATCCGATCGTAGTAGCTCTGCTTACGAGTTACAAATGCAAAATTTGAATGCAGCACGTGAAAAAATCCAACATTGGTTTGTGAACTTCTTCGTGAATTTTTTCCTCACATTTCACCTATTGACCACTGGATGGGAAATGAGAAGTATTCGTGCTGTGTAATGAGCCAAAATTACAATGTTCATAATTATTGACATTGAGATGATTTGCTTTACTCTCGCTCTGATCGTTCTTTGACTTTCTTGTCAAATAATTCCTTTTTCTCGTGATTTATCAAAATCTATATTAGTGGAAAATGAGATATGGGATCTCCCGGAAACGTATTCGTCATGACGAGAAATCAGATTCGCGAATTCAGCTTGACAATGTCGATCACTTGCCCCAGTTTGATTCAAAGAAGAACGCATCTCGCTGTAAAAATTGTAGCGGAGGGAGAACTCGCATCTTGTATAAACTATGACGTACATTTTATATTCGTGTTTGAGCAGTAAGAGAATTCGCTTCTTCGAATTCCACAAATGGTGCTGTTCAGATTGTTGCTCTTGTTTGACACAGTTTAATTTGTACTTCTTCACGAATGTTGTCTATTCTAACTCAAATGGTTTTTTTTGAATAATTCTTGGTATTGATGAATATATTTTCGGGTTTCGATACTCTTCATCATTATTAGAAGTCAATAATATTGTTTGTTTCCAAAATACGTACTCGAAATATTACAGATGCGACCAATGTCCATAATTATGCACATGTACTTATCACTGTGACACCAAACAGAAAATTCAGGAATATTTTAGGGGAAGTCTTCGGGACCTACAAAATGAAAAAGAGGCCAGGAATAATTCAAAATCGGAACTAAAAGGAATAATAACTGTTTCCTCCCCGCTTCGAAACTGCATATCTGTTATTTCTCTTTACAGATACTTGGCGAATGGAGGATCTGTTCGAGTGATTTCCTCTTTCTTCCTTATTGGACGCTCGACCTTCTACGTTTTTTTTATCAGAAACTTGTTCTGCGTTGGAAATCGTCCTATCACCAATTTACCTGAGGTGTCCTCCTCAGCCAGCTCATTGGCTCAGCATTGCTGACAGATTTCTGCAATTGTGGGATCAACCTCATTGTTTGGGAGGGTTGGACGCCATGCACGTCTGGATCATCCGTCCACCTCACGGAGACAGTCTCTTCAGAAACTACAAAAACTTTTACAGCATTGTTTTAATGACTCTGAGTGATGCTGATCAACGAGTGACATGGTTCTGCCTCAGTAATTATGGTGAATATTCAACCATTCTTACTCTCCGAAATCAGCCTCAAAAATCGATACAATTCTCAAGAACATAGAGAGATGATGATTGCTATTAATCTTGAT